>APFE031675358.1:194182-207667 GCA_000404065.3 Pinus taeda
ATTAAATTTTCAAATATTATTAATGTAACATCAGATATTTTTTGGGATTTAGTGGTGTTAAGTAAGTCATTCATTTGTGACCATTTTCATGAGAGGTAGTCGTAACTCATTAATTTCTTATGATTTTTGAATAGTCCACTTAGCACTCATTGCATCGGGTTTGATAAGTAAGTCATTCCTCTATAACGATTTCCATGAGAGGTAGTCGTAATTTACTAATTTCTCATGATTCTTTAATAGTCTACTTAGCACTCATTGCATCCTGCGTGATAAGTAAGTCATTCATCTATGACCATTTCCACGAGAGGTAGTCATAACTAATTTCTCATGATTTTTTATTAGTCCACTTAGCACTCATTGCATCAGGTAACTGAGTAATTTCTCATGATTTTTGAATAGTACACTTAGCACTCATTACATCAGGTGATGTTCCTAGGGGTGAAGAAGTGGGAAGTGGGATAAATACTAGTGAAATAAATCACATAGCATCAATCATCACTTCCAGGGCTTCCACTAATGATTTTTGAATAGTCCACTTAGCACTTGTGAAGAAGTGGGAAGTGGGATAAAAACTAGTGAAGTAAATCCCATAGCATCATCACTTTTGTGGCTTGCACTCATGACTTTTGAATAGTCCACTTAGCACTCATTGCATGAGCTACTAATTTCTCATGATTTTTGAATAGTCCACTCACAGGGTTGAAGTAGTGGGATTGAAACTAGTAAAATAATAAATCACATAGCGTCAATCAACACTTCCGGGGCATGCACCCGGTAACCAAGACTTACAGGAGGTCACCCATCCCAAATCACCTCTGGCTCAAGTGCGCTTAACTGTGGAGTTTTACCCACAATCAAGCCCACTAAGCTTGCTATGCCATTTGCAAACCTTAGCAAGTATTGTGCCTCATGAACTGTTCAAGTAGAGTTCCCTTCACTCTTTTGAATTAAGTATGGGGGTTTTTGCAAATTCAAAAGACTGAAGGGAGCTCTACTTGAATGGTTCATGAGGCACAATACTTGCTAGGGTTTTGAAAATGGGGTAGCAAGTTAAGTGGGCTTGATTGTGGGGAAAACTCCATAGTTAAGCGTGCTTGAGCCAGAGGCGATCTGGGATGGGTGACCTTTGGGAAATCCTGGTTACCAGGTGCAAGCCCCAGAAGTGATGATTGAAACTATGTGATTTATTTCACTAGTTTCAATCACACTTCTTCACCCCTGTGAGTATTGCCAATGCAATGAGTGCTAAGTGGACTATTCAAAAATCATGAGAAATTAGTCAGTTACGACTACCTCTCATGGAAATAGTCATAGATAAATGACTTACTTAATACTTAGTATAATATTATTAAATTATTTGCTTAATTAAATATTAACTTTAAAATCTTATATTTTGATGTTATTTTTAAAATTTCAATTAACTTTATTTTTTTTTATAAAGCTTAAAAAATTATAGAGAATATTTTAATAAGTATTGTGAACTAAAACATTTTTATGCTTTATTTTTAAAATGGTATAATGCATTTTTAAATTCAAATATATTTCTAAACTTAAAAATGAAGTAAAATAATATATTTTTATAGAAACGAAGTATGCATACTTTACATAAAAGGGAAGAGATAAAACTTTGAAGGAATAAGTCAACTAAAAGCTCTATTATGGTTTTGCGACATTTCATAAGCTGAAAAAAAAAAAAAAACCATTTGAGACTAAATCTTACTAAACCTCGGCTCCAAATTTCGGATCTTGTCTCGCTATATTTTCAGAGATATGATATGGGGAAGTTAGGGTTTTTGCAAGCTCCAGAATTTCATCTCAAACAGGTCATCGTGGAATTTTCACTATAATTTCTTTTATATGAAGGTTTAGACTCTAAAATTAAAACACATTTGAACCAAAATCATGGGGAAGCTCATGCCCGAATTTCAGATCTCATTTCACTATACTTTCGGAGATACAGGACAAGACATTTAGGGTTTCTATAGGCTCCTGAATTACATCCCAAACATGTGACCTGCGGAAAATTGTCATAACTCTCTCTCTAAGCATCAGAGTGAAATTTTGTAAGAAGTTACAGAAAGAGCACAGACTGTAGTGTTTTGTGTATATTTTTCAGATACGAAGGTCAAAACAGTGATATGTGACAATTCATACAAGTTCAATCTTCTGAAAAGGTATATGATCAGGTCATCTTGGGATATTGTGCATAACTCTTTCTTGGAGAATCCAATTTTGATCAAACTCATGGCATTAGAAAAAAGACGCAAAGGACTACCACAGGTCGCAATTTCAGAACTTGGAGATCTGAAATTACACAGCTACAGTCATTTCAAGATCGAGCTCCTAAAATCAAGAAAAAGAGATATGAGGAAGTTTGATGACAAAGATCCGGTAAATTGGATACTACAGATGGAGCAATATTTTGATCTGCATGAGGTGCAACTGTTACAAAAGGTATGTATTGCATCTTCATATTTAGAACCAGATCAATTTTTATGGTATAAAGGGCTTCGTTCTCATAAACCACTTGTTACGTGGTCAATTTTCATGAAGGAAATTATAGCAAATTATGAGGATACAAAGAGCAACACCTTTTTTAGAGAAACACCACAAAAATTGAAAGAAAAAAGAGCAAAAGGGATTTGTTACAAAGTGGAAAGCGAAATTATGGAAACAAGGAATTCTATCCCTCACAACTATAAAGATGGTAGTGTTGTTTATCCTAGCCCTCCACAACCTACAAGGGTGACACCACAACAATTGGAAGAAAAAAAAAAGGACTTTGTTAGAGTTGTGATAACAAAAACATTAAAGGTCATAAGTGTGTTGAGAAGAAAAAGGTTTAAGAAGTGAAACATCACATCAAGAAGGAAGAAATGAATCCAACCATATCATGTAATGCATTGGTCGGAATTACCACTCCTCAAACTATCAAGATAGAAGGACATATCAAGAAGAAAAATGTTCAAGAAGTGAAAGATCACATCGAGAATCAAGAAATGAATCCAACCATATCTTGTAATGCATTGGAAGAAATTACCACTCCTCAAACTCTCAAGATAAAAGGACATATCAAGAAGAAAAAGATTCAACAGTGAAAGATCACATCGAACATCAACAACAAGTTCTCCAACTTTTAAAGGATAATTCCACTTTGGTGCAGAATCGAATGAAACAACACGCAAATCAACATCGTAGTGAAAGAAGTTTTCATGTAGGTGATTGGGTATTTTACAACTACATCTCAAGCAAGCTATTTATGATAAGGAAATGTTCGCAATACTACATGCACTTAAGAAATGGTGACCTTACCTAATGGGAAGACACTTTAAGGTAAAAATGCATCATGAAAGCCTTAAATACTTTTTAAAACAAAGATTATCTTTAGAAGAACAGAAAAATGGGTCATAAATATGTTGGGTTATGACTTTGAAATCATCTACAAAAAAGAGAAGAAAAATGTTGTTACAGATGCACTCTCAAGAAAGGATGAGGATGTGGAAGCATTGTTTTGTGCTATTTCTATTATCCAACCAGATTGGACAAATGAAGCAAGGGATGAATGCAAGAAGGGCAAAGAAGTGTGACCACTCATTCAAAAGTTGCAGAAGATCCTAGTGCAAACAATATTGTCAGAACTTGACGACGAAGGAAAAATCATATTGGAACCTAGAGCATTCACAGAAACAACAACCCGACAGCTATGAAATCGATCAATTTCAAAGTATCTCATCAAGTGGAAGAATTTCCCTGCTGAAAGCTCCACATGTGAGGACAAGAATTTTATACAGAAACATCAAAAACTACTCAAGCATTGAGGACAACACTTTTTGAAGGAGAGGGACATGTTAGGTCCCTATACTACTAGTGTAACCGCTTACTGTTATTAGTACAACCTAGTTATTATATTATTGTGCCCATATAGTCCCCATATTGTTATTATTGTACCACATAGAAGCCTACTATTGTTATTATTGTGCCCTTACATTATTAGTGGTATATCGGTTCTCATTATAATATGACCCCTTAGACGCCTATATATAGAAAAGAGGTCTTGTCATATGTATCATCCAAGAATTGTTCATTTGTGTAATGTAAAGGAGGTTGCCCCCTCGAACAGGCTTATTTTGTAGGCGTTTACTATCTTTTCTATCTTTCTGCAAGGTAGTTTCATAACATTTTTTAATTTTTTAAATCGTTAATTTATTGTTTTTCATGTGGTTAATGGTGAGATCAAGCAGTGTTATATTTATTAAATATTTGTACTAAGCATATTCACAAGAAGGGATCACTTCGTGTTAATTCAGCTATAAACATTGATCAGAACGTGTTAAGAGAATTGAACCCATAACCTGGTCAAAGTTTTTTTTCTCATATTATTATTAATTTAATTAAAAAATATAACAAATAAAATTTAATTACCTTTTAATGTATTTTGAGTATTATTTTATCAATTTTGTTTTGCAAAATGGAGTGGTCAAGTAGAGGAATTGACGGGACGGACAAAAGTGGCTAGAATGAGGGAAAAAAATTTCAAAAAATCTTGTAGAGACAATTTTTGAATTGTGTTTTTGATGGTGGAAATGGATTCAACACCATCTAAAATGTGGACGACACCTAAAATTTTGAAATTTAACAACTATAACCTAGATTTACAAAAATTCCTGACAGATTTACTCTAAATATGACCAGAATTTCCATAACTTTTCGAGAAGTTCCTCTAACTCAGACTAAGCGTTTCAAAATTTGATAAACAAAACTTCTCAAAATTTGATAAACATTTGTAGAAATAATATATTTAAATATCGAAAATATATATATATATATATATATATATATATATATATATAATAACTAAAGAAAATTACAATCTAGCCGCACATGACTACAGTTCCATTCTACCGTACAATATGGCCACACACACGGCGATTCCTATTTCCACCACAAAATTTTAATTAATGTCCCCTGACATGTGGGGGAGATAAAGAAATATAACGCGCCTGGTCATGACTGGAGAACAAAAAAAAACGGCGAGCCCTATATTTCTTTATCTCCCCCACATGTGAGGGGCATTAATTAAAATTTTGTGGTGGAAATAGGGATTTCCCACACACCCCATATAATTAATACACAACCAAAGTTCCAGTCTACCGTTACAATCTGGACCCACACCCCCATATAATTAATATCAACAACAGTTACAGACGACTGCAACCCACGGAAGAAACTTTTACGCTTACCGAAGTATTCGAATTTCAAGTCGTATTACTAGTCAAATTTGACACTTATCGTACCTCTCTCAAAGTACGATATGGCAATAAAAATCTATACATACCGTAGATGTGCCCGGCGAGGTCTCGGTATCGAATATGTCGTCTGCCTCCAGTTTCATGGAGTCGTGCAAGAAGATGATTTGCATAAAGAGATATCGAGGCCGCTGCTATCGATCCGACAGTGCCTCCGATCCATCCCAAGGGAACCATCACAATTCTGGAGTATCCTAGTACAAATGCACTATTCAATGCCGTTACCAGAGCAAACCCTACTTGATACCATGCATCTGCAGCAACCTCAATATTCAATTCCTTTGAGTTGAAGTGCACAACATGGAATCCAGAATCATCAAATCTATGAGATCAAGAATCAAATTTAAGTAAAAAGCATTATTTTATGGTTTTTGAATCTAGGTTGGTTGTAGATTTTAAGAATATTTTGAAGTTTGTTATTTTTAATAATTGAGATTTTTTTTATGATCTAATTTTAAAATATTTTCAGAATTTGCAATCTACATAAAAATGTTGTTTTTGAACATTCATAAAAACTAAGAAGTAGAATATGTATGTCTTAATAAATTTAACGGTCAAATAATTAAGCTAAAATAGATACTAGTTTCACAAATAAAAAAATTTCATACACCAATTCAGTGTCTAACTTCAACTAATCTTTAAATTAGATAATAATGATACTAATTATAAAATAATAGATTTAAATATAGTGATTTACCATTGCTTTTAAGGTGAGCTGTGTCCTCGGATACATTGTGGTCTACTAGGTCCGGTAGGGTTGGATTAGCCTGCGTAGACTCAATATTGAAATGGTGTTCCGCCATTTCTTCTACAGGCCAAGAATTCAGCTAGTTTCTCTGTTGGTTAAATTCTCGTCCAGGCCGAGAGATCAGTCGATTTCTCTATAATGCTATTTCTCCTCACAGACTCCACTCCTCTGCCTTTTGCTCTCATGTGTTTCTTTATACAATCTAATTCAATTTCTAGGGTTCTGTAAATCTACTGTACTACTTCTCCTGTTGTGGAGTGACAGGTTGGAAAATATTAAAGCTCTGCAATTCTCACTTTGGAATGACAGGTTGGTGAAAATTTAAAATTATGAAATTCTCAATCTTGTTGTGGAGTGATGGGTTTAACCAAAAAATATAGTCAGAATTAATCAAGCAGGCTCACGTGTTTGCTGGGAAGGGAAGCTGGGCAACGGCGAGTTGTAGCATTCTTCATGCTGTTTTCAGAAAAATGTTTTTTAAACTATATAAAGCTTTCATTAGCCGAAGTGTAACTCGTTTTTTTCCTTTCCTTTTTTTTATAATTTATTTATAATAATCTTTTTTCAAATCCGAGAGATATTAGGATCACAAAGATTTCGAAATATTAAAGTATAAATGTTTTAGAATTACGAAGTTTTTGAAATATCAGTATAAAATTTATTAAAGTACTGATTTAATATAGGGTTGAGAAATCAAAAATTTTCAAAGTTTTAAAGTATAAAATGGAATTGTTTTATCTTTAATTATTTAAAATGTATTTTTTAAATGTTAAATAGAATATTATATAAGATCTAATAAAAATTTTAATTATAAAACTTAATTTTTTCTGTATATAGATATATATGAAATTGATGTAGACATAAATTAGTTATCATTTTTTCTGTATATAGATATATATGAAATTGATGTAGACATAAATTAGTTATCATAGATGTTGGAATAGTTTGTTTTTTCAAGTATAGAATTTAAACATGTAATTCGAACATTTCTTTTACTTCTAATTTCTTCACATCATATTCATTTTTTTTTAATTTTAACCACCATTGTTTTCCTATTTAAAACATAATTTTTTTTATTTTTATTTTAAAAAGACAACAAACAACAAATTTACACATTACTACATACTCAGCTCGAGAATAAGCATTTAGATTAAATTAATAAAAAATTAATTTATAAATATTTATTATATAAATATAAATTTATTAAAATTACAAATTTGTTTTTTTTTTTTTCTCAACTGCAAATTGAAATCTCGAACAACTTTCAAACCTACCTAATTGGCCCAAAATTAGAAATTTAATTTATAAACCAGTTAGAATGATAATACTTCACTAACCATCTGATCAAAATTTAGAAATTTAGTTTATAAACCAGTTAGAATAAGAATACTTCACTAACTATCTGACCAAAAATGATTTCGCCGGCCAAAAACTTAAAAAAATAAAAAATATAATATTTAAGACAACGAATTATTATAACTCCAAGACGTGTTTGACCTCTAGCTGCCATTATTGAAAGCTGTGTACCCCTGTTGTATATCACTGTGCCATTATTGAGATTTTGTAAATCTCGAACAACTTTCAAACCTACCTAATTGGCCCAAAATTAGAAATTTAATTTATAAACCAGTTAGAATCATAATACTTCACTAACCATCTGACCAAAAATTAGAAATTTAATTTATAAACCAGTTAGAATCAGAATACTTCACTAACTATCTGACCAAAAATTATTTCGCCTGCCAAAAACTTAAAAAAAAAAAAAAAAAATATGATATTTAAGACAACGAATTATTATAAACTCCAAGACGTGTTTGACCTCTAGCTGCGATTATTGAAAGCTGTGTACGCCTGTTGTATATCTCTGTGCCATTATTGAGAGCTGTATATCCATCCATGTGCCATTATTGAAAGCTGTATATTCCTGTCAATGGCCAAAGTATATCTAATTCACCCATCTGCGTATTTCTGATAATGGCCCAGCTCGCTTTATATCGATCTCGTTTGCCTGTTACATCTAACAGTCTATGCCTTATATTTCCAGTAGTTGCCCAACTAGCTTTATATCGCTCTGGATTGCTACAACTGCATCTGTCAGTCCCTATCTGTTTATCCCAAGCTAGTGATCTCTATGTTATGTTCTAGAAATATGAGTTAGTTTGATAAAAAATATTGGATGATTCTGCTACTTGTAAGGTTAGTTAGTAAAATGTATGATGAATGATACGAAAGTAGATTAAGAATGCTCAAATCAGATGGCGTTGTGAAGGTTGACAGGTTATGATAGATTTTGTGACATTATTGAAGGAAAAACTGGTTGGAAGACGTTGATCTTAAACATTATGAATGATAATTGTCACTGTTTCAGTGCACAAGATGTTAAATGTGTATTATCAGACATGACAAGTGGAGGTACGTTTTGTTTACATGAAGAAAAGTGAAGTGATTATGTATGATATTATCACTCCTCCAGTGGGCAGAAAATTTTAAATATGGATTGTCAGACATGACAAGTAGATGTCCATTTTAATAACATCTGATGTGATTATGTATGATCATTATCACTCCTTCCGTGCACAGAAGATGTTAAATATGGATTATCAGACATGACAAGTGGATGAAAGTGAGGAAATTATATAGGATAATTATCATTTTCAGTGCACAAAAGATGCTAAATATTGATAATCAAATCTGACAGGTGGAGGTCCATTTGATTTACATCGAAAAATGGACAAAGGTGAGGTGATTGTTATAATTTTATAATTTAACAAAAGCAAAAGTGATAGGGTTCAACAGTATTTTGTTGCTCATTATTTTATTTTTTAATATTTATACGTGAGAAAATTTAATATTATAAAAGAAATGGTTAAAAAATTAAATGTTAGGGTTGTCAATTACTTATAAATTATAGAGTAGATAGCTAATTAATTTATATAGTTATTAGAAAATTACATTAATAAAGTAGTTGATATATAGTGATTGTCATTATTTTCCATGTTTCATATGCCAATTGGTATTATTATACACTGGAAAATGACATCGATGAGCATATATAAAACATTTATTAATGTGGTTGTGCAAGTTCACGATTGATATCATGGGGCATATTAGTAAACTATCATTGGGTTTGGTTGACATTGTCTCACTATAGTTAAAAATTGTTGATTAGAGTTGACCATCGCTGGCAGTGATTAACCATGCTTACTGACTATTGTTGATGGTTGATGATGGTTGATTATAGTTCAAGACAGTTATGATGTTGCCTATGGTTGACCATGGTTGATAAACTTAACTATGTTTGATCATTGTTGATTAAGGTGGATGTTGGCTAATCATTAATGTAACAATGTATTTATGTTACATTAACGTTGAGCATTGATATAAAAATGTTTTTCAACCATGGTTGACCATGTTTGATGTTACATTGGTGTTAATGTAAATGTTACATTAATGGTGAACGAGGTAGACCATGATTGACCATGTTCAACCATTAATGTAACAATGCATTTATGTTACATTACTTAACAAGGTTGACCCTCACTAAACTTGATGAGCATGTTTGACCATGCTTAAGCTTGCTTAACCATGTTTGGACATCTTTGACTATGGTTAATATGGTCAAGTTATGGTTGACCATGAATATGGTACTTCATGTTGATCACAATTGACCGTTGTTGACATTGTTTGACAATGGTTAAAAATTGTCGATGAGGGTTTACCATTGTGAACAATGGTTAAACATGGTTACGAAGGGTTGTTGATGATTGGTCATGCTTGACTATGGTTGAAGAGGGTTAATGAGGTTGACTATGGTTGAACTTCATTGACAATGTTGACCATGGTTGAGAAAGGCTAACCGTGATTGACCTTGGTTTTCCATTAATGTAATAATGTATTTATGTTACATTAATGTAGAGCATTGTTACATTAATGTTTGTTAACCATGGTTGACAATGATTAATGTTACATTAGTGTTAATGTTATTGTTACATTAATGGTTGAAGAAGGTTGATGAGGTTGACCATGATTTGCCTTGTCAACCATTAAAGTAACAATGTATTTATGGTACGATGTAAAACAATGTTGACCATGGCTAAACTTGGTGACCATGTTTGATCATGGTTAAGCCTTCTTGACCATGTTTGAACATGGTTGACTATGGTTAAATATAGTCAAGTTATGATTTACTATGAACATGGTAGTCCATGTTGTCCATGTTGTCCATGGTTGACAATGGTTAACTCTGATTGTCGAGGATTATTGATGACTGACTATGGTTGAAGACAGTTGACAAGGTTGATAATGGTTGACCATCACTGACAATGTTGACTATGGTTGACTTTCATTGACTAGGTTGGCCATGGTTGACAGTGATTAATACTTCATTATTGTTAATGTTAACATAACATTAATGGTTGAAGAGGGTTGACAAGGTTTACTATGATTGAACATGGTCAATCATTAATGTAGCAATATATTTATGATACATTGTTGAATAAAGTCAACCGTGGCTAAACTTGGTGATCAAGTTTGGCCATAGCTAATATTGATTGACCATGTTTGAACATGCTTGAGTATGGTTAAATATGGTCAAGTTATGGTTGACTAGTAAAATTTTAGTTTATGTTGTCCACGTTGACCATGGTTGGTTGTGGTTGACATTATTTGACTATGGTTAACAAATGAGGGTTGGCAATAATTGACAATGGTTAGCCATGGTTACCAAGGGTTGTTGATGGTTGATGACGGTTGACTATGGTTCAAGAGGGTTGATGAGATAGACAATAATTGACTGTGGTTGACAAGGTTGACCGTGGCTAACCAAGGTTGACCATTAATGTAACAATGTATTTATGTTACATTAATGTTGAACATTGTTACTTTAATGTTTGTGAACCATGGTCACAGCAATGTGCTTACGCTACATAATTTAATATTGAGCATTGTTACATTAATGTTTGTTAACCATCATTGATGTTACATTGATCTTAATGTTAATGTTACATTAATGGTTGAAGAGGGTTGATGATGTTTACCATGATTGACCAAGGTCAACCATTGATGTAATAATGTATTTATGTTACATTGTTGAACAAGGTTTCCCATGGCTAAATTTGGTGACCATGTTTGATCGTAGTTAAGCTTGCTTAAGCATGTTTGGACATGGTTGATTATGGTTAAATATGGCCAAGTTATGGTTGACCATGTACATGGTAGTCCATGATGTCCATGGTTGACTATGGTTTACATTGTTTTAAAAATGGTCAATGAGGGTTGACCATGGTTAACCATTGTTGCCAAAGGTTTTTTTTATGGTTGATGATGGTTAATTATGGTTCACGAGGGTTGACGAGGTTGACCATGGTTGACCTTCATTAGAAAGGTTGACCTAGGTTGATGTTGGTTGACCTCTAATGTAACAATCTATTTATGTTACAATAATGTTGAGCATTGCTACATTAATATTAATGTCACAATAATGTTCACATTAATTACATTAATGGTTAAATAGGGTTTATGAGGTTTACCATGATTGACCATGGCTAAACTTGGTGACCACACTTGACCATGTTTCAACAATGGTTGATTATGGTCAAATATGATCAAGTTATGGTTGACCATGAACATGGTATTATATGTTGACATTGGTTTTCCGCATTGACCATGGATGTCCATCGTTTGACCATGATTTACCATGGTTGAGGTTTGCTCACTATGGTTGAATATGCTTGATTAATGTACATATAATCTCTAAACATGTTGCCCATGTTGTTTTTTGTTGACTATGGCTGAATTTTGTTGACTAATGTACATATCTTTTCCAAAGTATGATGCCCATGTTGACTAAAGTTTACTATGGTTTCATTTTATTGAATATGGTTGAATTTTGTTGACTGTGGTTGATTTTTGTTACTTGTAGCTATCTTTTGTTAACTATGATTGACTAATGTACATATAATTTCCAAAACATGATATCCGTGTTAACTATGGTTGAATTTTATTGATGAATGAACCATTATCAATGATGTTGGCCATGCTTTGGCTACATTTGATCTTGGTTTAACATGCTTAGCCATCTTGGGCATGTTGGCCATGTTTGACTTGGTTTTCTATGATTGAATATCCTAAACCAAATATGACCATGGTTCACTATGTTTAACCTTGGTTAACCGAAGGAGGATCATGGTTGACATAGTTAAACATTATTGGCCATGGTCATTAATGGTTTTTGTGATGTCATTGGCCTCTTGTCGAGGAACATTACGTATCCAAAACAAAATTCACACATCCAATTAACCAGTAATTCAACGGAAGCATAATAATTTTTGAATTCCATAAAGGAAACCTAGATCATGGTTAGAGACCTTGTAATTCTGGACCTATTGTACTTTTGGGTATGAACCATAATATCAAATTATAGCGCATAACGGAATTGACCAAAAATTGTAACATTTATGCATAATAACATAGAACCATGACTACAATTTCATGAAATCATATAATTATCACATCACCTGCATAGTTATTCATCCATTAACATTGTAGAATTATTAGTTTTTTTTCCAAGCAATCTAGGCCATACATAGCACAGGATTCACATTCAAAACTATATAATTGCCACACATATTATGAAATGTAGAATTGATAAACCATGTAATAGTATGCCAGATCATGTACAACATATCATATAAATGTGGTGTCAAACCCTAAATTAGTTTTTCTTATAAATATCAATCGACATATAAATATATAGTACAATCAAATACACAGTAATTATAAACAATTAAACCTTGAATCCTTGAATCTATGGTTTCATGTACAATTCCATAAATTAAACACACCATAATAAATGCATGGCATCACGACACACAATAATTACAACCATTTAGGCACAATATAGTATATGAGCACTTATCAGTATAAAATGTTTATGGAATATGACTCTCAATGTTCCACCCTACCATAAACCACATGGTTCAATAAGTTAAACCATAGGTCATCCCTAAGCCAGGGTTGCAATTCCTCGGGCAACAGTAACCAAAAGTAACCATACATCCACAGTCAAGTTATAAACCCAATGGTCATGATATCTTGTGCCCCAGGCACCCTCTAGGCTAACTACTAAAGTTCCAACCCACAATCATGACTTTCTAGGGCTCCAAACACCCTCCAATCGATCAAACTGGTGTAGCTCCCAGCTGGTTGAGAACCCAAGCCTAGGGCTCACCAACTGGTTGCTCGAGACAAAAGTGAAAAATCATCTGTTGGGTCCCTATAATACTAGTGATTACCCCATTACTATTGTAGTTATACCCCTTATTAATATTGTTGTGCCCCTATTGTCCCCATATTGTTATTAATGTGCCCCATAGAATCTCTCTATTATTATTTTTGTGGCTTTATATTATTATTGTTAGGTCGGTTGGGTTA
>APFE031675358.1:212748-227684 GCA_000404065.3 Pinus taeda
CAAATGTCCCTCAAGCAAGCTAAGAAGGATAGTAAATTATCACCGAAGTATTATGGTCCGTACAAGGTGTTGCAAAAGATTGGTACTATGGCACACAAATTGGAGCTTCCTGCAGCTTCTCGATTGTACCCAGTTTTCCATGTTTCATGTTTAAAGAAGGTTATAGGTGACAAGCTCCCAGTTCGAACAATATTGCCATAACTTGACGAGGAAGGAAAAATTATATTGGAACTAGAAGCAGTCACAGAAACAAGAACTCGACAGCTACGAAATCGATCAATTTCGGAGTATCTTATCAAGTGAAAGAACTTATCAGCTGAAGATTCCACATGGGAGGATGAGAATTTTATATAGAAGTATCCAGAACTACTCAAGCATTGAGGACAACACTTTTTTTGAAGGAGAGGGGCATGTTGGGTCCCTATAATACTAGTGATTACCCATTTACTATTGTAGTTGTACCCCTTATTAATATTGTTGTGCCCCTATTGCCCCCATATTGTTATTACTGTGCCCCATAGAATCCCTCTATTATTATTTTTGTGGCTTTCTATTATTATTGTTAGGTTGGTTGGGTTATATTGTGACTCCTTAGACTCCTATATATAGAAAGGAGGTTTTGTCATATGAGTCATCCAAGAATTGTTCATTTATGTAATGTAAAGGAGGTTGCCCCCTTGAAGAGGTTGAATTCTAAGGCGTTGATCTATCTTTTCTATCTTTCTTGAAGCTGGTTTCATAACATCATCATCCTTAGAGCGGTGATCATTATAATGATAATCCATTATGGACAACGAAAATAAATTAATAGTTCCCTGATTAATATGCAAGTATACATATTTCGCACACTGCATGACCTCTCCTCCATGTGGCACACCAAAGTCACATGGAACTTGGTGTCCACCTATCACCACCAATTATCATCAACATCATTCCCCATGTATGTGGATTAGTGTGCCCCTCATATTCTTGTTGGAGAATGTAACTAAGTTCGGTCTTCATAATTTGTACCATAATGTATTTTATCTAAAAAGAAAAGGAAAACAAAAAAGAAAATTATTATTATTATTTTTCTAGATAAGCATGTTCTTCATGTTTCTAGGTTTTTGAGTCGAAGAGTCAAAGTCCTATTTGGACCTATTGTAAAAGAAAAATAAATAAATAAATAAAATATGTAATTTTGGGTCAAAATCCCCTTTATGTGCCAAGTCAACCTACATGTCAAGTTATCTTTGCCCTAATGGACATAAATATTCACGCCTTTGTAAACTATATAAATAGAGGGAATATAGAGTTCATTTTGGACACATACTTGGATGGTTTTGTTCTAAAATATCGTAGAAAAGATAGAGATGTTGAGGAGGTTTGAATTATGAGAAATGAAGTTCTATATTGGTATATATCTTATTGTCGATCTCGTGTTGATGGATCTGCTAGAAAGAAGGAAGGTTTGGAGTGACAACTATAGGTGGAAGTTTTATGTGTTCATGGATCTTAGATGCCTCAATTTTGATCTGATTCTATAAGAACAGAATTTATGGGTTTTCCCCTTGGAGGGGTTTTCCCAGGCTTGGAGCCTATATCTTGTGTTTCTTTGTTTATATGATCTTAAATTTCATGTGATGGTAATATTTTGATGAAAGAGTCAAAATAAAAATTTAATAGGAAGCCAAATAAATTCACAAGCAATTATTATGGATAAGGAAATCTAAAGTAAACTATAAAGCCTCCCAATTTCCAACAAATCTTACCGTGGAGTAGCAACATAGCGAGCCTCTTTTTATTATTATTAAAATATTTACAAATACATTATATTATAATTCAGGCCCATTTGCCACATAATCAACATCAACACATATGTTTGAGCAGACTGGCCCCACAATATATGACATATCTATATGGGCACCCAAGCCACACTTCATAAACACCTAGGCTTGCACTATACATCTCACTCACCAGCCTAAATAATAAATACATACGTTTATATCATAAATGGGAGGGGGTATTGCATTCCTCCCCACCTTATTTTATTCACTTTCCTTAGTGCATCTTATGCTTTGAATCATTTATAATGTCCATAGCCTATAGTCATGAAACATTATGTAACCAAATCAAAATTCACCAATTTAATTAACTAGTAATTTAGTGGAAGCACACATAATATATGAATTCCATAAATGAACCCTAGCTCATAGCTAGAGACCCTAAAATTAACCAGCTATTATAATTTTGGGTATGGACCGTGATATCAAATTACAACGCACAACAAAATTGCCCAGAAATTGTAACATTTACACATAATAACATATAACCGTCACTACAATTTCATCAAATCGTATAATTATCACATCACCTGCATAATGCTTCATCCATTAATATTGTATAATGATTAGGGTTTTTGTTGAGAAGTCAAGGCCATATGCAATTAAAGGCTCACATGGCAAATGATATAATTCTCACAAATATTATGAAATATAGAATACAAACGATATAATAGTATGTCAAATCATGTACATGATATCATATAAATGCGGTCTCGAACCCTAACTCAAACTTTCCCACAAATATCTACTGGAATATAAATATATGACACAATCAAATAAATAGTAATTACAAACAGTCAAAACCTGAATCCTTAAATCTAGGTTTCAGATACACTTTCATAAATGAAACAAATTATAATAAATACATGGCATTCTGACACATACAATAATTACGAAACTTTAGGCAAAATATGGCACATGAGCACTTATCTATTTAAAATTCCTACTTACAACTCTCCACATTCCACCTTACCATCATTAGAGGAATTTTGAGGTCTAAAATGGCCCTCAAAACAAAAATGTACAACCGAAATCAACTTTATAAGAATGAATAGGATTAAAAATAATGATGTCAACCATGTGGGGATGGTTCATCAACTTTAGAGTAAAAAAAAGAAAAAAGAAAAGAATTACTCTTGCAACTTGTATTTTCAACTTATCTATCTATAGATTTACTCAAATTGCGAGCAAGAGCACTCATTGAATGGAAAATTTAATTCCTCACTCAAGGATGGACACTTTTGATGGACTCTGCATAGGAAAAATGAGAAATACATGAAAAAGCGTGATTGCAAGGTCCATCAAAAGTTTTCAACATGGATACTCCTTGGATGAAGAATTAAATTTACCACCCAATGAGTGCTCCCACTCGAAATTTGAGTAAAATCGTAGGAAGATAAGTTGAAAATGTAGTTTTTTCCTTTTTCCCTCTAAACTTTGATGATGTAATCAAATATTATTTTATGATTTCGACTATTAATTTAATAATATTCCTTAGGAAGCCCATTTTATACCTCAAAATTTCTTTAATGAGACAACATGGTTAAAGAGTTTCAACCATGGGTCACCCCCTAGCTACGGTTGCAACTCCATGGGAAACATAACTAAAAAGAACCATACATCCATGGCCAATGTGCCAACCCAACGATATATTGTCCAAGGCCCCAGGAACCCTCCAAGCTAACTGCCAAGGCGCCAACCCACATCCATGCCACTCTAGGGCTCTAGGACCCCTTAGGACATTAAACCGACGCAACTCCCAGATGGTCCAAAAGACAACCTCATGGATCACCAACTGGTTTCTCGAGACTAAAGTACAAAATCATCATTGTATTCAAAGAAATTATCATCAGAGTGATAATCCATAATGGATAATGGAAATAAATGAATACTTCCTTTATTTATAGGAAAGTATATATATACATGTTAACCACATTCCATCACCTCTTTGCCATGTGGCGCACCGGAGACACATGGATCCCAATGTCCACCTATCACCACCAACTATCAACAACATTATTTCCCATGCCTATGAAGTTACGTGTCCCTCATACTCTCACCATGGAGTAGCATCGTAGTGATTCTCTTTTTATTATTATTAAAATATTTACAAATACATTGTATTACAATTTGGGCCCTTCGACTACTTAACCAACACTGACACATAATACGGGCATGTGGGCCCCACAATATATAACATGTCTATATGGGCATGCAAGCCACATTTCATAAACACCTAGGTACGCAGGCCTACACTATACATTTGGCTCACCAGCTTAAGTAATAACTACATATGTTTATATCGTAAATGGTAGGGGTGTTATAGTTTTATTTGTTGCATTGTTACATCATCTTTTGTCCATCTGTAATGATGTTTGATGTTCATCACATTGTGATATCGTTTGTTGTATGTCACAGTATGATGACATTTATTGTTCATCACAATTTGATGTTGTTTATTATTCCTCGCGTTCTGATGATGTTTATTGTTCATCATATTTTGACCTAATTTACTTTTTGGGAGATTATGATGTCATTTGTTGTTCATCATATTACTATGATGTTTATGTTTCATCACATTCTGATGACATTTAATTTATGTTTCTTGTCAAATTGTGACTTTTTTATTGTTTTTCACATTACAATGTCTTGTATTGTTCATTATATTTTTATCATAATTGTTGTTGATCATATTATGACAATTTTTATTGTTTTTCACTATAGAAATTCAATGTAGATTCAAAGTGAAGATTGTAATATGTTATAACAAATTACTTGAATCTACTATACTCATCAACGGAAACAATAAACAATTGATGAAATCATGAATCATATAAGAGAAATAATTCAATCACACATAGCACAATGTTGTTCTAGGAAAGCCACAACTAAAATCCCCTACAATATCTATATTGCATTAAATAGAAAATATGATAATATTACAATGCTTTGCTCAAGCCCAAGCAATCTCTACACTATCTCTATCTATCTCACTACTTCTCACACAAGATCAAGCCAATACTTAGCCAATTTCGCTGACTACCAAGCTCATATTTCCTTGTCTTGTTCCCTTGGGAATTAACCCATATTTAATTGGGAAATCCCACAATTATGAATAGCGCAATCCTCATAGGACTTCCTCAGATCACATGCACCACCTATACAATTTGGATGATTATACAATTGATATTAAATTGTCCCTGAATTCCAATCTCTACTGGGTCTTTATGTGATCTGACATGCATGAGTTAATTATGGGTAAATCTCCAGTTTAATGATCAGTTCAAGTTACACCCCAATACAGTCAGTCACAACCCACTCCAGTAACTTGCACCCCACTATAGTAAGTTACATCCCATTCCAGTAAGCCACACGCCAGTACAGTAAGTCACACCCCACTACAGTATGTTACACCCCACTATAGCAAGTCACACCCCACTAATGCAGGTTACACCCCATTGTTGTAGGTCACACCTCACTACTAGATCTCTCACTAATTCCTCCATCAGTCGGAACTAGTTTAACTAAATTTAACTTAGTTAGACTTAATTAAATAATTACAACTCAAAATAAACTCAACTAGTGCTCCTAATTGTAGCAGACACTACACATGACTCTAGTTAGACCCTCAACTCAAATTAACTGAGCTAACTAAGTGAAATTAACTTAGTTAACTATTACAAGTTGTCATGAGATATGGAATTACAATTTAATTCAAGGACACATTAAATTAGGATTTTCTTGTTTTATTTTCAACACTCCTCTCAAGAATAAATGGATTATTTTCTACCCCTATCCTACCTCTGTGAAACTCAAATTTGCATCCTAACAGTTCCTTTGTCAAAATATATTCATCCTGCTCCTATGTAGGAATGTACTCTAGCAACGTGATTCTCCTTCGCACACAATCTCGTAGATGGTGATACCAGATGTCGATATGCCTGGCCTGATCATGAAAAACTAGATTCTAAGAGAGTTTGATACAACTTTGATTGTCACAGTAAATCACTGTAGGATGCATTTGCTCACCAAATAACCAAACAAGGATCTTCCTCATCTAGATAGCCTCACAAGTTGTTTGACTAGCAGCAATGTACTTTTCTTATGCTAAAATGAATGCAACTGATTTGTGCTTCCTACTACACTAAGAAAATGTTTCTAACCCAATACTGAAGATTCCCCCTGATGTTCTCTTCCTGTTGGATGGAATCTAGCCTAGTTTGCATCTATGAAGCCTTGAAGCTTCAATCCCTCTATCCATTTTTACTAAACACCAAACTAAGTGGTGCCTCTAAGGAATCTCAACACGTTTAATTGCCTTCCAATATTGTTTGGTTGGCTTAACCATAGCTTTACTAAGCTAGTTAACTACAAAACACATGTTTGGTCATGTGTTCACCAAATACATAAGTGAACCCACAACCTATCTATAAATAGTAACCTCCACTACTTCACCTGAAGTAGCATCTTCCTTCCTCCAATTACCTGTTAGAGGAGTCTCCATGGGTTTGATGCTCTCCATGTGGAACTTCTTCAGTATCTCATTGCATACTTTTCCTGAGAGACAAAAAGTTCCCCATTTCCTTTCCATACTTCCATACCAAGAAATTAATGCATGATCCCTAGTTCCTTAATCTTGAATTCTCTTCCAAGATCCTCTTTGCAAGATTTTAGCAGCTTATCATCACCTGTTAGAATCAAATCATCAAAATATAATACTATAATCAACAATTTACCTTCAAACACAATATGCTAAAGGATTGTATTTTCTTCACTTTTTGTGAAGCCCAACCTGGTGGAATAGCCATCAATATTGGTGTACCAGGTGATTCTTTTAGTCCATAAAACACTCACTTGAGTCTACAAACATGTGACTCTCTGTTGAAGGCCTCGAATCCTTTTGGATGCCCAATATACACCACTTCCTCAATCATATTGTTGAGTAATGTCGTCTTCACATCCATCTAATGTATCTTCCATTCCATCTGTGGTAACAGTGCTAGAATAGATTTTATTGAGGATTACCCTTCTACTGGAGAAAATGTTTCATCATAATCAATTCCATCCACCTGAGAGAATCCTTTGGCCACAAATTTGGCCTTGTGTTTCTTCATACTCCCATCTACTGCTTGCTTTACCTTGTAAAGCCATCTCGAACTCACCACTTACTTGCTTGCTTGTCTTAGGACCACTTCCCAAACACTGTTTCTTGTAATGGAGTCATACTTCTCAACCATAGCATCAACCCATATTGTTTGTTGCACTGATTCCTCGAATGAGGATGGCTCAACCTATACACTCTCACTCATCAGATCCATGTAGCCAGCGTACCAATATGGTGACCTCCTCTTCCTACACTGTGATGTGGGTGCTCCCATTTTCTCTCTAGCATCATTCATAAATCTACCAGCCTATCTGGTGTGTTTCCTTCCATCTCTAGAAGTCTCTAAATGAGTGGGTGCTTACACTCTCTGATCCTCTGCATGTGGCTGCTCCACATCATCCTAAGGCTCCTCCTTTGGAGCTAACATATCCTCATATGCATGTAACTAAAGTTACCTCTCAAGGGAACATCTCATGGCCTTCTTTTCAAAATTCACATCCCTACAAACCATTGTCATCCTGTTGGATGGAAGGTACACTCGATAGTTGTGAGGTGTGTCAGTGTACCCCACAAATATGCCCAACTCAGTTGTTGGCTTTAGATTTTTTTCATGCATCCTTGGTAACTTGACTATAGACTGATGAACCAAAGATCTTGAAGTGTGCCACATCTCATTTCTTACCTGAAAATATTTTTCTAGTGAACTCATCGTTAGAATTCAAAGGAATTATGTTCTACAAATAAACAATTGTGTTGCATGTTTCTTCCCGCAAGTGAAATGGTAGGTCCTAATATTGTAATATCGCCTGTGTAGCTCCCACAATACTTCTATTCTTCCTTTTAGCCACCCCATTCTATTGTGGGTTAAGAGGTGTATTAACTCTTTTCGAATGCCTCCTGATGCACAAAATTTCTTGAATTTATTCGACACATATTGTCCACCATTATCGCTTTTGAGAGATTTAACTTTCCTGACAGTATCTTTCTCAACATGTGCTTTAAATACACAAAATTTATCTAATGTTTGATCTTTCTTTTGCATGAATAAAATGCAACACTTACGAGAAAAATTATCAACAAACATTACATAATACTTGTGCTTGGATGTGGAGGTTGTCGAGAATGGTCCACACACATTTGAGTCAACGCTATCAAGGATTGTTTCTGCTCAACTATATTTATCATGAAATGAAGATTTGGTGTACTTCCCCAATGTACATTTTTTACATGTGTCTCTCTACTCTAGTGTACCCTTGGGAAGTCTTGTAGAAATTTGCTACATGATCTTGAAAGCTCCATGGTACAAGTGACCCAATGTTCTACGCCAGAACTCACTGATGTCTCAACTCTGCACCTTCTCTACTTTTGTGCTCAAATAAACACATTCTTATACATCCAATTTGTAGTAATTATCCACCCAAACCATCATCTGCTTCACATGTCCTGAGGCTATGTGACGAAGGAAATCCTTTCCCTTGCTAAATATCATGTTGTAGCCACAGTCTTCCAACATGGAAACTGAAACCAAATTTTTCTTCAAACTTGGAACATACATGAAATATTTTATTTTGAGAGGAGAACCAGACTCCCTTTGAAAGGTAACAGTATTAATCTCGTTCATGCTATACCTCCCATCATCTCCCATCTCGATGTGCATCTAGAGGTCCTTCTCCTCCAAGCCACTAAAGAACTCTTTGTTGTTGATCATATGGAATGAGGCTCCAGTATGCAGGTACCACACCCTACCCATAACTGATGTCACCATGCAAGTGATGACGGTGAAATCCAACTTGAATTGTGAAGCAAGAGCGTCACTTGCTGCTCCTCTTGAGGACTTCTTACCAACCTTCTTGTGCGAACGTTTTGTGGCATAGTGTCGCGTCTCGTGACAATGAAAACATTTAATATTCGACAAGTCCTTATTCTTTCTTCCCTTATTAGAATATTATTTGGAATGGGATGACTTCCCCTTCCTTTTCTTCACCTTTCTAGCTAAGGCACAATTCTCCTCATAATCATTCTTGGATGAGGATCCATCTCTAGTGTTCCACCAAATCTCTTCTTGTACCAAGTTGGACCACAACCGCTCCCACAGTGGTAGCTTCTGCCTCCTATTAACTGAGTCTTTGTAGTTTTGTCATCTCTTGGGAAGGCCTAGAAGTTCTAGGCTCACCATATCATCTTCAATAATTGTAGCACTGACACTTCCAAGCCTATCCCAACATTGGGTGAACTTGGTCAAGTACTTCGGTATAGTGTCACCCTTCTCCATCTTAATATTTTTGAGCTTGTTCTATGGTCACTACTATTTTGAAACAAGTTCGTCAATGACTTCCACATTGTAAATGGAGTCTCCTTACCATGGAGTTTCAAGACAATATGATCTCGATCTCCTTCTAGGATAATCCTTCTCGCCTTTTCCTAACACTTTATCCACTCTGCTAGATCCTGAACATCAGTTGGCTTAGGAATACCTTTTTCTATGAATTCCTTAAGCCTGTTGTCCTCCAAGACTACTTACATCCTGCCCTTCCAAGAAATATAGTTCAAACTACCCTCAAGGGCATATTCTAGTCTCAATCCATAGAGCGACATCCTACTGGATCATAAGTATGATATTACAAAATCAATTTCCCTACAAAAGACAAACTCATATTCTCCTCTTCTATAGTGATTTCAGCTCTGATACCATGTATATTCAAACTATAGATTGTAATATGCTAAAACAATTGACTTGAATCTACTCTACTCATCAACGGTAACAATAAATGATTGATGAAATCACAAATCATATAAGAGAAAGAATTCAATCACACATAACACAATGATGTTCTGGGGAAAGCCACAGCTAAAAACACATGTTATTTGTATATTACATTAATCAGAAAATATGAGAAAATTATAATTTTTTTCTCAAGCCCGAGCTATCTTTGTACTATCTCTATCTATCACACTGCTTTCTAGACAAGATAAAGCTAATACTTAGCCAATTCTATTGCATGTTAAGCTCCTATTTCCTTGCACTTTTCCCTCGGGAATTAACCCATATTTAATTAAGAAATCCCACAATTATGAATTGTGCAATCCTCATAGGCCTTCCTCTAATTGCATGCACCACTTGTACAATTCGAATGATTATACAACCGATAGTACATTGTTCTTGAACTCCAATATCAACTAGGTCTTTCTCTTATATGACATGCATGAGTTAATTATAAGTGAATATTTAGTTTACTGATCACTGCAAGTTACAACCCACTACTGCATGTTACACCCCACTACCACAAGTAACATCTCAATGTAGTAAGTTACACCCCTCTACAGTAAGTTACATCCCACTACAGTAAGTCACACCCCACTACAGTAAGTCACACCCCACTATTACAAGTTACATCTCACTATTAGATCTCCCACTAATTCCTCCATTAGTTGGAACTAGTTTAACTAAATTTAACTTAGTTAGACTGAATTAAATAATTACAACTCAAAATAAACTCAACTAGTGCTCCTAATTGTAGGAGACACTCTACATGAATCTAGTTAGACCCTCAACTTAAATTAATTGAGCTAACTAAGTCAGATTAACTTAGTTAACTATTACAAGTTGTCATGAGATATGAAATTACAATTTAATTCCTAATTTAATTCAAGGAAAAATTAAACTAGGATTTTCTTGTTGCATTTTCAATAGTCACATTGTGATTGTTTTTACTGTTCATAACATTATTATGATGTTTATAGTTCGTCGCATTGCGATGATATTTATTGTTTGTCATAATGTGACATTTGTTTTCGTTTGTCAAATTGTGCTAACATTTATTTTTTGTCATGTTGCAATGATGTTTTTTGTTCATATGTTGTGACATCCATTTGACCATGGTGGAGCATCTTAACCATGCCAACCATGGTTGACCATGGTTAACCATAGTCAACCATGTTGACTATCGTTCAATATGATTTGGCCATGGTTGGCTTTGGTTGGAGATGGTTGGCCATGGTTGGCCTTGGTTGATTATTCTTGACCACATATGACCATGGTTGACTTTATTTGACCTCAGTCAATTAAGGGAAGATAATGGCTTACTACTTCTTGAACATGGTTAACGATGACTCTTAATAGTTTTGTTTGTTGCATTTAACACCATTTTTTTGTCCAAATGTGATGATGTTTAATGTTTATCACATTATGACATCATTTTTTGTGCATCACATTGTAATGAAGTTTATTGATCATCACATTGCTACATCGTTTATTGTTTGTCACATTATGATGCTTTTTATTCATCACATTGATTTCATTTGTTGTTTGGCACATTGCAACATTGTTTATTGTTCATCATATTGTGATGATGTTTAGTGTTCCTTATATTATGACAATGTTTGTCACAATGCAATGCCATTTATTGTTCATCAAGTTGCAATAATGTTTTTTGTTTTTCATATTGCAACATTTCTTGTTGTTTGTCACATTGTAATGATGATTATTGTTCATCACATCGTGATGTATTTCATTGCTCATCATATTCTGATGAATGTCATTGTTCCTTACATTATGACAAGTTTCATTTTTTGTCACATTGTGATGATGTTTCTTGTTCATCACATTCTAACAATGTTTATTTTCCATGACATTATTGTCATTTTATTTTCATAATATTGCGATGAAATTTATTGTTCATTGCATTATGACATTGTTTGTCACATGCAAAATTGTTTATCACATTTGACATTTGTTGTTCGAAACATTTTGATGAATTTTTTTTTGTTGCAACATTGTTTATTGTTTGTTATATTGCAATGACATTTAGTATTCCTCAAATTGCAATGAATTTTATTGTTCATCACATTTCAATGAAATTGCTTGTTCATCACATTATGACGACTTTCATTATTCATCACATTATCATGACATTTCATGTTCATCAAATTGCGACATCATTTTTTATTCAACACATTGCGATGACATTTGTTCTTCATTACATTGCAACATCATTTTGAGTTCAACCTATTGTGACAACGTCCACATTCTGAACAATATAGAAGTGATTAAATGTATATTTTGAATGATATCAAGTGTAGTATTAAATTTATATTATTAATTACATCTTAAATTTTATTACATATAGTGAAAGAGTCAATGTCATAAGGGAAGCCCACAATTCTCTTATTGTTGGTCACTTTGGTGTAGGAAAAACAATTGCACAATTACAGAAGTATTGTTATTGGCCTCACATGAATGAAAGTGTTTCATGATATGTAAGAGGATGCCTCCACCTGTATTGCTAGAAGCCTAACAATAGGAAATTGGGTTTGTACACTCTCCTTCCTATTCCTTCTCATCCTTGGGAAAATATTTTTATGAATTGTGTAGGAGGACTACCAATGTCAAAGGAAGGTTGTGGATCATTTTAGCAAAACATGTGTGTTGATTCCATGTAAGAAACAAGTTACAACTGAATAGACCACAAAGATGTTCTTCCAAAATGTATGGGTACACCTTGGGTTGCCCACTTCTATTATTTCTAATTTAGATTCTTGATTTGTCGAGAAATTTTTTGGTCAAGTTTATGGGAACTCATGGACACCAAGTTGAAAAAGAGAACAACATTTCATTTGTAAACCAATGGCCACATAGAAGTGGTAAACAAAACAATAGTACATATCCTTCTTGGATACTACAACAAGCATCATAAGCTTTGGCATGAACATTTACATTACGACTAGCATGCCTGCAATAGAGAAAAACATTCTTCGACTCAAACCTCTCCATTTGAAGCATGTGTTACACTAAAATTTGTCACCATGACTATCTGCAGTTAATATGGCTCCATCAATAGTCATATTGTCCTCCTTGTTTTGCTCTTCATGTCAAACTTCAAAAAGAGAGAAAGTCACTTAAAAACATGTTTATCTCTGGGTACGCAGGTTCTCTCTACCTTGCCTGCGTGTACACACTCTAAACACACTGTACCTGCGTATTTATACGCTATGTAAGCTAAAGGTTGGGTGCGTACCCCTGTAAAGGTCAAAAGGCGCGAGTTTCATCTCTAAAAAGTTACTTGTGGTCACTTCTAGAGCCTTCTAGAAGAGTGTTTGACGTGTATTGAGTGCCTCCTGATGGTTCATGCATCCCTATGATAGAGGAACTTATCCCATCAAGAGAGGAGCTACCCCATCCAAAAGAGGGAGTATCCCATTGATGTTGGAACTGAATAACTTCCTATAGAACACTATAAATACAGGCATTGGGCCAGAGGAGGGGAGGTTGAAAGCTGAACATTCCAAAGGGTAAATGCTGCTGGAATTAGGACTTCCATTGTTGACTTGTGAGGAGAGATCACTATCCTTCCTTGTTGCCATATTGGGAGTGGGTGAGCTTGTCAAAGTAGAGGAAATCTCTTGTTGGACCCTGGGAGGAGCTTGCACAACACCAAGGCTCAGGTTGTAATGGTTCCTTTTTTGTTTACTTAATACAAATAAGTCCATTCTTCTCAATGATTTGTTGTTAAATGAATTATTTCATGTACTCCTTGGTCTATGTGATGAATATGCTTTGTTTTATGATGAATATTCAGGTGTTATGTAATCGTTTGCTTTGTTAATGTATGCAGGTCTTAAAGTGAAGGAGGAGCTCATCTGGATCAGCAAGGCTGGACTGCTACAACAAGCGTTGGACCTAAGGTAAGATCGAAAAACACTTGATCTCTCATAGAATAACATGTATTTAGAGAAGGATTGCTCTTGTTTGGTTTGTTTGTCACTAGAGAGTCTTAGACTCCTAGGGAGGTTAGGTTTGTCCGCAAACATAACTCTTTCCGCATGACAAATTGGCGACTCCGCTGGGGAATCCATGGATGTGACTGATTTCTCTTTTGATTGATACTTTGATTTGAGAAACTCTGATTTCTTTTTAGTTTTTGACTGATTGACTGTGAATTTGGGTGGAATAGCTTAGGGTTGAGTTAGTTTTTATTTTTCTTGAGTTTGAGAGCAGTACGCACCCTCTGTGTTAAGTACAGTGCGTACTAGTACGCACTTTTACTTTGTACACAGAGCGTGGCCGCACCTGTGTCAACAGGTTGCCTGCGTACCCCTGTCAAAAGCATAGAAAATGTCAATTTTTTTCATTTTTACCCATTAGATTTTGTTTATAGTTTATTTATTGCTGCCCAGATCCACTGGTTACCTGTCAGAAGCTTTCATCTTGGCTAATTTCATTGGCATTCCTGCTTTAAGCTTTCATCAATTGGGTGTTTTGAGTCTCTTTTTTGAGAAATTCTTAATTTGATTTCCTTTGATCATTACTTGGAGGTTTGTCTCAGTCTTTTCACAATTTTGCATCTTTTTGCTTCTGTTTTTGCAAAAAAAAATTCCCCTAAATTGTGTATGAGTGTTAATCGCCTTTGAGTGTTTTTATTTTTTGATCTTTGGAACCCTCACCCAATTTTCTCGACTTGCACTTGCTTGGTTCTTAGATTACACTAGAATCATCTTGTGTTTGAGAATTCTCTTGCATAGATCACATTTGCATAATTAGAATTCTCCTTTTCGGAATATGAATGAAAAATGTGCATAGATTACATTTGCATACTTTTCAAGTGAATTGTGCGTAGATTACAATTGCATAGTTTACATTCTGAAAATCAATCGTAGATTTAGATCAGTTTTCTTTGATTTGAATTTGCACAAAAATAAAAATAAAAAAAATGTTTTGGAATTGATTTGCATTAGTTTTTCTTGATGAAATTAGTGCATTAGAGAATTTGTTATATTTTCTCTTAGTGATCAATTTTTTGCATTGTTGGAAGTGAATGGAAACTCTATCCTTAATTTAGTTAGGATTCATCGAATTGAAAAGATTACATTATCATATTCGATTGCATTCAGTTGAGTCGGGTCATAACACCATTGGTTTCATATCCATTTAACCATTTGAGTAATAACAGCCTTAATAACACAGCGCTTAATTAAAATTCATTTAGTAATTTTTACATTTCTAGGGCTCTGAA
>APFE031675363.1:0-18426 GCA_000404065.3 Pinus taeda
AAGTGTCCAACCGTTGAACTCTCGTGCTCCAGAGGACGAGCTTTACGATTTGTTTTGGAACCCTGTTTGGGAGCCCTCCGAAGAGGATTTTCCCTCTACTCCTACTAGTGTTTCGACCCTGATGGCTTCTTCTGATATGGAAGACACGTCTCCTGTATTGAGTGGAACACCTGTTATGTCAAGTATTGAGACTCCTATCCCGGCCACGTCCCCGGTCATATCCACGCCCTACACTGTTACACCTCTCGGTATTACAGTGTCGGTGCGCTATAGATCTCTGAGGGATGCCATGGGCTCTGGGAGTTCCTTTTCTATGTGGGATAATAACATTGTTCCCACTACAGGACCTTTTGTTTCCCAAGTTCACCATACCACTGTCACGTCAGTTCCGACCAATCCGACCGTTTGTGTCGCATCGTCAACTCCAGTTGCTAGTTCCGTTACGGCATCCTCCGTTGTAACTACTGTTGCTAGCCCATCCCGTGGTCCGGTACGTAGTGGTCAATCGGCACATGCTGCCCGAGTTTTTCACCCTGCAAACAGTGCCCTGCCTTCTTTTGATGACATTTTAGCAGGGGGGGCATAATCTCAGTACTTTCATGCTGTCCAAAATCCAGGCACGTAAGGCCCCTATTATGACCCTATAGGTCATCATTTATATACCTCCTTGCCAGCTCAACCCGCGGTTGAGTCTTCAATTCCGTTGAATGTCGCTTGGGGTACCACCGGTTACGGTGGTGGCCAGTTCCGTCTAGGTCAAGGGCAGCCATCCCAAGGACCATCATACCAGGGTCAACCATCCTACACGTAGCCTAATTATGGGCAGCAATATTATGGCCAAACCTATCCAGGGAAACCTGGAGGCTCGCAAGGACAACCCTCCCAGGGACAACCTTCAGCCTCTGGTGGTCCGTCTTTTACATATCTTGGGCAACCTTTTGGAAACTCGGGACAACCTTACGCTCAACAAGGAAAACCTGGAGTCCAGCAGGGATACCCTTCGGGTCAACCCTACGGGAATCCGGGACAACCTTACGCGCAGCAAGGACAACCCGGAAACCAGCAAGGCTACCCTTTTGGGCAAGGACAACCTTCGGTTGCGCAAGGACAACCGAACACCCAGCAAGTTCAACCTTCTGGGCAAGTAGGTCCGTCTCAGATCCAACCGGGACAACCTTCCAGCCAGATCGCCCAACCTCAGTCTTCTCAAGGATATCTCTCTGAGCATGCTCAACCGGGCATGCAGATGATTCCTGCTTCTCAAGCGCAACCTGGTTATGAGCCCCAAAATCAAACTGGCCTCCAGTCGCAAGGTGGGTATCAATCCCAACCTTCTTATCAAATGCAGCCTGGTTCCCAGGCTCAATATGGAGCCCAACCAGCAACCCCAAGGGCAAAATCAATTTGCCCCATATCAAAATTATCAACATCCACAGGCCACCCCTTATCAAAATTATCAGCAACCCAATGTTACTCCTGCTGGTCAGTATGGTAACCAATGGGGTGCTGGGGGGCAAAATCAGAATCAACCATCCAGTTATGGATATAACCCTTATGGACAGAGTTCCTATGGACAAGGTCCTTTTGGACCTGGTCCATCCGGACAAAGTCAATGAGGGAAACCGGCAACTGGATGGAACTCTGGCCCTACCTCATATCTGTAGATGTCCTTCAACCCGTAGTTACCATTTCTAGCAATGTTGGAACTGCTCGATGTGTCGAAGTTAACTAATGATCCTATTTTGCATAATCCACAATGGCCACCAGTTCCAACTAAGATACCCGACGATTGTCCCAAATTCAATGGCAAAGCTGGAGAGGATCTTCAAGCCCATGTAATGACTTATCACCTCTGGAGTTCGTCCAATTCATGGCTCGATGATTCAGTTCGGCTTTACCTGTTCCAAAGGACTCTCACCGGCTCCACTGCTAAACGGTACATTGAATTGACCCGTGCATCTTTTCAAGATTTCAATTCATTGGCAATGGCATTCCTCACTCATTTTCAGTTACCCATTCGGTACGAGACGGGGACCCATCTCCTTACGTTACTCAAGCAGGACACGGCTACGCACATCTCGGACCATATACATGAATGGAGGAGGCATCGTCGGTTGATCAAGTTTTGGATTCCTGATCAACTCCTCACCGATTGGTTCACAACTTCCTTTGTCCCTAAGATTGCACGGGACATTGCCATGGGAGCTTGCATAACTGAAGAGCAAGCTATCGCATGTGCTCAGTACCTTGACTTAGTTTACTCTCAGTCAGGTACTTTGTATGAGTATTTTCTTGATGCCCTGAGACACGGTACATCCAAAGCTCCACCAAAACCATCTGTTGATGGAGTCATTGGCTCTGTAAATCCGTCGTCCAAAAAATCATCCTCGAACCTTGGGAAGCCAAAACCGAATGCTTCTAGTGAAAACACTTCTCAGGGTGGTTCTAATTCTGGAAGTACTTCCGAGGTTAACACCGTCCAGTCTACCATGGCGAATAAGGCCTCGAAAGGAAAGAAAAAGGGGAAAGCAAAGAATAAGTATGAGCAACCTAAACAGGATTCCTCCAAACCTCCATCCGAGGAAGGAGCTAAGTGCAAACCCAAGTATCCTTGTCTCATCTGTGATGAGGATCACTATACCAAAGACTACCCAAGGCAGTCCAAGGTTAGTCGTTTGTTGAAAGGTGCCCCTAGGATTCCTAGAGTTCTGAAAGAACCTTTCCCCTCTCAACAGACTCAAATGGTGTCCGATCCATCTTCGTCTTTTTCTCCCTTTGGTTCCCAAGTCTTCATGGATGGAACCATTCCCATTCATGTAATGAATCGAACAAAGGAGTATCTGTCGTCTACTAGGAAGGAGCCTGAGGTCCCCTCAAGCACTCCTTCATCCAGCTCTGGTCCGCTCCATATCGAGAGACCAAGTACTGAGACGACCATCCGACCCCCTCCCAAAAAATTACTGCGGAGATCATCTTACAACCCAAATTCTCATGCTGCCCAGCACTATAGCATAGTTGAGGACTTAGCGCAGGCTCCGTCGGCTATGTCCACCTTAGAAGTTCTCCAAAGCTGCCCCCCTCAGAGGAAGTCCCTCCTATCGGCCATCGGTGGCATCGACCCGGCATATTCAGATTTGATTACCTCTGATCTCAAGAGCCATGTCCCAAGGCTGCCTCATCAGATCGCCTTTTTCATACAAGTCATCATCAATTCGAAAACAATCCATCGTACGGTTATTGATGAAGGCGCGTCAACTTGCATCATGTCTATTGCTTGTTGGAAAGTGATCGGGTCTCCGACTTTGAGCCAATCTCCTATGACTCTAGAAGCCTTCGATGGGAGAGAACCTCATCCCTATGGTATTCTTCATTGATTGCCGATCACTTTAGAAGGGAAAACTGTTGAAATAGAAGTTGAGGTCGTTGATGCAAATCTTACTTACAACCTCCTTCTGGGCCGGAGTTGGACATATGCCATGCGCGCCGTGGCTTCATCCCTCTTCCGTGTCATTCGTTTCCCTCACCAAGGGAAAATTGTCATGGTAGACCAGATCTCCTTCTTCGCTTCTTCTTCTGAAGGAAATGTGCCTTTCGTGGAGCATACCTCCATCCCTTTCGAGAGTGTGGAAGCTGGGCTTTTCAAAGATCCCGCCCTCATGGGTGTTTTCTCACTCCCACCTCCCAACCTCGCCTCCATCAATATGATTTCACTTCATTCTGATCCCTGGGTCCTTCCCCCCATCGACCAGATAGAATCATGGGGTGAGGAGATGCTGTTGAGTCCCGCCGAGCTCAACTACATCGAAATCACTGCTGTATCGGCTCCTCCTGCTGAACCTGCTTCTTTAAGCGGAGCTCTTGACTCATACGACTATTCCCCTTGGCTTGGAGAATGTGCCTCCTCGAATCCATTAAAGGAAATATTTCCTTTCGACAAAGCCATCATAGAGACCATGTCTCTCGAGGAACCTTCGTGGTTCAATCTTCATCACCGTTCCTTGTTTCTCCCTACCCTTCGGGAAACATTGGCTTGTCTCGAGTGGTTTGCTCCGTGTCTCCCTTCACAACCTCTTCAGACACCTATTCAGGTCTATCAAGTAGCATTTGAAGGAAATTTGGGGAACATTACGCGGACCCAACCTATCGACATCTCTGTCAAACCAGGGATTGTCGAGAACATCTACATAGGAGTCACCTGCACTCCTGAGGAAATTCAAATCTATATAGCTCTTTTTCGCGAGTTCCATGACGTCTTTGCATTGTCTTATGAAGAGATGCCCGGCATTGATCCAAACATCGTAGTGCATGAGATACCTACGTATCCAGGAGCTAAACCTGTTCGTTAGCGTTTACGCCCTGTGCACCCCCGCAAGGCTACACCTATCAAAACGGAAGTTGAAAAACTTCTTAAAGTTGGTTTCATTTACCCTATCCCACTCACAGATTGGGTCTCAAACATTGTCCCTGTGGATAAAAAGCAGGGTACTAATCACGTCTGTGTCGATTATCGCGATATTAACCAAGCCTGCCCAAAAGATAACTACCCCACACCTTTCATTGACCAGCTCATTGATGAGTGTGCTAGGAGTGAGACATATTCATTTATGGATGGCTTTTCTGGCTACAACCAAATTAATATCGCACCCGTTGATCAACACAAGACGACATTTATCTGTCCGTGGGGTATTTTCGCTTATAAAAATCTCCCTTTCAGTCTCAAGAATGCCGGTGCCACTTTTCAATGTGCGATGTCTTACGCCTTTCATAATATCCAACACATCGTACAACCTTACCTAGATGACCTTCCCGCTCATTCGGCTAAGCGCCAAGACAATCCGTCACATCTCCGCGAGATTTTTCTCCACTGTCGACACTACAATATCCGACTTAATCTGCATAAATGTGTCTTCTGCATAGAATCTGGTCGACTCCTTGGGTTTATCGTCTCCCAAGAGGGCATCAGCTTGGATCCCCTTAAAGTCGAAGCCATTTTGAATCTTCCTCCCCCATGCTTCTTTGCGGCAACTGCAGAGTTTGCAGGGTAAAGCAAATTTCTTATGACAATTTATCCCGAATTATGCCGAATTGGCAAAAGGTTTCATGCGGTTACTCAAGCGCAACACCCCGTTTCGATGGGATGCCATAGCTGAGGAGTCTTTTGCACATCTTAAAACTCTTCTGGCTTCCACCCTTTTTTTTCGGCCTCCGAATTATCATCGCGATTACACGTTGTATTTGGCCACTGCTGACACCACCATCGGCATGGTTCTGGTTCAAGTTGACGATGATGGCACTGAACACGTTATTTATTACCTTAGACGCAATTTGTTAGACACAGAATCTCGATATGCTTATGTCGAGAAGTTGGCCTTCACTGTTGTATGCGTTGTTCAATGCTTTCGTCATTACATCTTGTTGCGTACAACGATAGTGATCTCCGATTGCAACCCTATGACCTACATTCTTTCACGCCAGTTGTTGGGGGCAAAATACTTGAAGTGGATAGTCATCCTCCAAGAGTTTGACTTGGAATTTACTGCTGCCAAGTCTAAGAAAACACTTGTCTTTGCTGAGCTGTTGTGTTCTTTTCCATCCACCGCTGCCTCCTCTTAGTTAGAGGATTCCATTCCAAATGAAACTCTCTTCCTCATTAGCACCCTCGATCCCTAGTACGGGGATATTATTGTCTACTTGCAGACATCCTCCTTCCCTCCCGAGACCTCTAAGGATGCCCGCCGACGGATCTGACATCAAGCCCAACCATATCACATCCTTGGGGACACCCTGTACCATCTCAGTGTTGATTCTGTTCTTCGTTGGTGTTTGACTTTCGAAGAAGCAGAGAGAGTTCTGAATGACTGCCACTCTGGTGCCTGTGGCAGTCACATGTCTGGATATGCCACCACACAGAAAATCCTCCGTGACGACTATTTTTGGCCCTCCATTTTCAAGGATTGCATTCTTGCTGTCCATTCGTGTCATGAATGCCAGATTTACCAACGGAAGATGCGTGCACCCCCTGCTCCACTGCACCCCATTGTAACCGTCGACCCTTTTGCCAAATGGGGCATCGATTATGTGACCTGTAACCCTCGCTCAGCCGGGGGGCATGGGTACATCATCGTTGCTGTTGATTATTTCACGAAATGGGCCAAGGCGATGCCTACATTGTCAGAAGACGGTCACACCGCGGTGCAGTTTTTGTTCAACCATGTTATTTCACGGTTCGGAGTACCCCAAGCCATCGTCACTGATCATGGAAAAATTTTTCGTAATCACATGATGACCGAGTTAACAACCCAATTGGGCCTTACGCATGATAGCTCGACCCCGTACTATCCTCAGGCAAATGGTCAAGTGGAAGTTGTGAACAAGGTTTTGGTCACGATGCTTCAAAGAACTCTTGGCATGCATAAGTCCAATTGGCATCTGATGTTGTTCTCTGCTTTGTGGGCCTACCGTACCTCCGTGAAGGACACCACCGGTTTCACTCCCTTTCAGTTAGTTTATGGACTGGAGGCAACCCTTCCTATTGAGTGTGAGATTCCTTAATTAAAGATAGCCGTCGAATTGCTCCCTGATACTACTCCAGTAGAAGAGCGTCTTCTTTACTTAGAACGACTGGATGAGACTCGTCGTCTAGCCTCCTTAGCTATTGAAGCTCAGAAGAAGCGAGTGAAAACTCACTTTGACAATACTGTTAACCCATGCTCTTTCATTGAGGGAGACTTAGTACTGCTCTATGATCAAGCTAACAATAAGCTAGGGGCAGAAAAACTCGAGCCTGTGTAGAGCCTGTGTGGCACGAGCCCTATATTGTGAAAAGAGTTTTGCAAAAAGGCACCTATGAGCTTATTGGTTATGAAGGCAATCCCCTGGATAGGCCTCGAAATGGGCTTTATCTTAAAAAATATTATGTATGAGTCCAGGCACTCTCTTTTTGTACATACGTATGCTTTCAGCAGTGTGTTGTGTGTGCATGTTTTTTATATTTTTGGTATGTTGGCTTGATTGCCGCTTATTGTGTCTTTTGGTTCTTGAACAGATGTCTGGATCGCCTTATGTTGGTTTCACTGATGGTGCTTCCCGCAGTACATGCAGCTTGTCGTCTGCAGCATGGGTGATCTACGATCCTCATGCTGAGTTAGTAGACATTCAAGGGGTTTGTCTAGGTTGTACAACGAACAATGTTGCTGAATATAGTGCTGTGATTGAACTATTAGCTGAGGCGATTAACCTCAGCATTCGCACATTGATTGTGAACTTGGACTCTCAACTTGTAGTCCACCAACTCAACGGGCGTTATTCCGTCAGAGATCATCAGATTTTAAGGTTGTATTTACGTGTTAAGTTATTAGAAAGGGATTTTGATTTCATTACTTATCAACATATTCCAAGACGACTTAATACGTTAACTGATGCATTAGCTAATTATGTGTTGGACAGGCATTTGATAACATGTGATTCCACATAACACAAGAAGCATAAAGTACAATAAACCATAAAACATATGTATATATATGTGTGTGTCCAGAATATTTGCACCCCGTGCATCATCAAAAAATAATACATGTTTGTCTGAATACATCCGGAGACAACATGTCTCTCAAAAAATATGCATGAAAAGAAAAGCCTAGATATCTAGTCTCGGTGGTGCTCATGGTAACACGTTACTGCTCACACTAGACGCCTCAGGATCTGGTCGATGTGAGTTGGCACCCCTACTGTGTGCCTCTGGTACACTAGCGGGACATCCACTAGCCGAGCATAATCTGAGATCCCTCGAGTAATAGCCTTGAGGTTCTGGATAAGCTCCCCTCTATCACCGCCCTCCTCCTGAGGATCTGCTCCTGCTGCTACTGCTACTGGATGTCTCCTCGCAACGGGAGATAGGCCAGCTGGACACTCTGGGCCAACATCTGCATATGCATATACAGGTCTTTAGGAAAAGCATGTACTAACAAAAAAAATCATAAAAATACACATTCAAAAAAATGAGGACGTACCAATCTCCTCATCCCAATCCTCTCCATACGGAAGGGGAAGGTCACGGTCTCCAGTGAATTCTGTCCCCGCATACGGCCAGTCCTCCACCATGATCAGCTGGCGGCGAAGCCACCTGAAGAACTCCAGTCTGAAGGACATCTGCTGGCCACCACCACCCCTATGGCATCAATGCCACCCATCAAGCCATCCTCAGCTCTCAGGGTGCTGGGTATGCCACAAAGGCCCTTTGGCCTTGGAAGCTTGGCACACGTTCCAAGAAGAATGTCACCAAGATGGAACCGTACCCGAACTGTTGTAGCTTACCCCGCTTGGCCTTTGTCAGATGCCTCTTCATATTGGTAGTCACAGCTGACGCCCAATTGAAGACTGTCAGGCTAAGGCACTCCATTGCTAATAGCAGGTGGTTCTTCATAGCTTCGTGGGGTGCTTGTGCCCCCGCAACTTGTGTAAAAGTGAATAGTAATGCCCGCAGTGTCAAGTCCTAAATGGTGGGGATATCCACCTTCGAACTGCCCTGCCCATATTTTGCCGTCGGGCAAATTCCGGCCTTCACCTCATCCATCTTCTCTCCAGATGGCCTGCTCCCAGTCAATCGAGGCACTAGCCCTCGTCGCAACAATCCTGTTAAGAAGTAGACATCCGATATGTCCAACTCTAGTACCTGATCCCGTATCTGGAACACATGTTCCTCTACGTCCCACATCGATCAAGTACTGCAAGAACTCTAGCTGAGCTCATAAATAAGATAGCATGAAGTATTTTTTGAGCCCACATGCTCTGAGAGCTTCCATGCAATCTTCATCTGCTAGGGCCAATGTGCCCACTTGGTCATGTTCCCGTTCCTTCCATACAATCACCATTTTTGCGGATTACCCTGCAAATACAAGCCAAAATAATGCATTAGACTCTCATGTAACTTGAAATTGCAAGAAAATGGATTCTGGATTTGTTAAAATTGACCAAAAAATGTGCACGGCCATTGGCGCGACTGTTTCTAAAACAGTCGCGCCCATGGGCACGCGCCCTATGGGAAACTTGCCCCATTGGCGCGGGTCCGTGCCCGAAACCCGCGCCAATGGGCGCAACCCCTAAAATTAAAATTCCCCCCATAGGAAATTAAAATGCAATTAAAAACAAAATCCAAACGGATGAAAATGGAGCTAAGGACAAGACCACTTACGTGGCATCGACGGCGCTCGAAATGGTCCACTGGATTGGTCGCAATCGTCAAATGAAGGTCGCACTCCAAAAAGCCCTAATGTTGCTCTCCAAAGGTAAAAAGTGAAAAGTAATTTTTATTTTACCATTTTCACCTTTTTATAGCTTTTTGACCCTAAATACGCTTTAAAAAGGTCATTTTATGAATATTTTTTATGAATATTTGTGTCGAAAATGGGTTTTACACCAATTTTTTTGTGCAGCGACAGGTGTTCATGTAGCTTTCATGGCGAAACGAGTTGTATTTTATACTTTTTCGGACTCGGTAAATACACGAAAAAGTCACTTTAGAGTCATCTTTTTCTCTTTTCTGACTCTCTGAACGTGAAAAGAATGTCAAGTTGGTCCTCTCGACTCGCTAAATGGACATGAGAGGTGGTCGTCTTTAAACCCTTTTCCGATCGTTTAAAAACGAAAAGATCGTCGGACCCTTGTCGTTTCCGGTTCGTTAACGGTCATGAAACGATGTGGTTTTGATCGCTTTTTTACTTTTTCAGATCAAATTCACTACTTATGAAAGGTACTCCTCGATCGTAATGATCGGGTGGTTCTTTCGAGCATGGTTTTATACTTTTTCGGGCTTGAGAGACACAACTTTATGAAAAAGGACACCCCTGGAGTTTCCTTTTCGCTGTGTTTTCAAACTCTCTAAATATGAAAAAAAGTCGAGTTCTTCCTTTGTCAGACTCGTTAAAACCTAATGACATCAGATTCCGTCGAAATGATGCCTCTCAAGCATATACTATCCCCGTCAAGCTTGCCATCCAAAAATAACTAGGGTACTCGCCAGAAATGGTGGGGGAATAAAGGAACCATAATCATTGTTGTGTCGGCAGTATGTCGCTCTTGAACATGGCACTCGTCTGCATTTGTGTCTGGGTGGGGATATCTCATCTTGTTTCACACTTGCCTCTGTGGGTTTGGGTTATCCTGTTTGACCATTCATCTGCTCATCGCCTTGTCACCATGACCCCTGATCATTTGATGTCAAATACTGCCAAGTCCACTGTCGTGCCACCGTTATGTTAAAGATAAGTTGACCTCTACAGAATACTCAACCTCCCTCTGATACCTCACACAAAACATTTTATCCTTCTCCATCTCATGTCGATGATGTGGGAAACATCATGGCCCACCTTCGATCAAGGTCACTTCCTGTCGACTTCAGCTCATTATCCAGGAAGTTGACTTAGAGACTCCCTTCAAGTACCTTGGAGCCTGCATGCCTCAATGGTAGGTTCTTCACGTTCGACGTGAGGTTTTTCATCATTAGCCCTTGATCGGATGATTCTACGAGTGTTCGACACCGGCTCACTGATTTGCATGCCGTGGATTTTACCTATAGTACCTTGAGGACCATTGTCATTATTGGTGGTACCTCTCGCGTCTCTTAACAGTTTTCATCATTGACTGGTAATCAGACGATGTTCTCACATGTTCGACTTCGACTCCTATATTCGCATGCTTGAACTTGTACTTTGTTCGGGTTGAGTTGGAGCGCAAGACCCTGGATTTTGTATGTTGAGATCCAGGCTGCATTTTGTGGGTTATTATAATCACTACATGACTCATTCACTGGATGGCTGCAACCATGCCTGAGTCTATTCATTGATCCTCATCGGATGGCTACGTCCATACCTGGGATCCAGATTTTTATGTACTCTGCTATGGATGGCTACGCCCATACCATGTACATCATGTATTTGAGATATCAGTTGTATTTCATGCAGGTTCTCCGGCGGCCGTGTTTTCAGTCAACCATGTTCTTGTAAAGCACTTCACCCCTCTCTCTCTCGGGCTTCATGCTTTAGGGGGAATCTGTTACACAGTGTTTTGTCACCGTCCCTGTTACCCCTTCTCCCGTACATTGGAGGACCTATTTTGGGACCTGTGAGAAGTGACATGACTTGAAAACACCTGCCTTGTATCCCTTAAAGTATGTACTCTATATGCCCTGAAGACACCTTCTGCAAAATACCCAAAAATATAGCCCTTTCTCCATTGGCGTTGTTCCACAGTGTATTGCTTGCGCCAATGGCGTAAATCCTCCAAAGAGGGCGTGCCAGCTGGCGCTCTGTCTCAGAGTCGCACTAACGCCAACCCACTTGGGTAAAGTTTTTAACCATCAAACTTCTGAAGGTTCTTCCCACCTTATCCATAAACTAATTCCAGTTTGAATTGGTTTAGTTGGGCTTTGTATCTCCCAAGGAGGGAAGTAGTTCTCCACCTCTCATGGAAGCTTCCTAATGATAAGGACAATCCCATGAATCAAGTGGATGATCTTATCTACTCCTCCTATCTCTATATAAGCTTGTTCCTTCCCCTTTGACAAGCTAGTTGGTAATTCTTGGTTAATAATTCTACTTTTCAAGCTCCCAAAGTCTGAGGATTGCTAAGCTCATCTTGCAAGAGGTCTTGTGTATCCCTATGAGGCTAAATATTTAAGGAGGAGATCCATGTCCAAGTGATCAAGGAGAGAGAGGCTTATTCCCATCCCTACAAGCTTTGCAAGGCATGTGTTGCTGATTCACCCAGCTAAAGGAGGATTTGACGTTAGAACTTGGTTGTATTCTCTTTTGTTTCATCAATAATAATAGACGACTATCATTATGGTTCCACTCATGTGTCTTTATTATGATGTTTGAGTTGTATCCTTTCTGACTGATACATAGTTGCATTTCCCAGATTTTATGCTTGTATTTGTCTTGTCCTTTGCATGTGCAGGTGTCTATTCACGGAGATCGTGAGGATTGTGACTAGCTAAAGCGAAAGAACGGAAGTGAGGACCCTTCTATGAATATAAGCGTTGGATTCGAGGTAGGCTCTCATCATTGGCCTTTACTTTGCAATTAGGAACTTGCGCGTTAGTATTGTTTGATTGTTGCTAGACCTCAGTTAGGCTAGAGGGATCGCCTTTGTCCACAGAGGGGATTTACCTACACAACACCCTAAATTCCATTAGAAATCAGAATTTTGTCTTTTTGGGGTTGCATAGGAGTTCATTCCTCAAACCATAGTCCCTGAAGGGAGGAGTGAGTTCAAAGCTACCTACTATCATCTTTTTGATATTCCTTTATCTTCCTAAGTTAATGCTGAAGCAATGCACAAATGGAAGCAAACTAATTAAATCCACAACTACTTGCAATGAAATAATGCTAACAACAATTCAACCATTAAGTTATGAAATCAACTAAGCTTACAAATACAAGAAGAGGAGCCTTTGCTGCTAGGGTTCGGCGATGACCTAAGAGCTTCAACCCTTAGAGTCAAATCAGTGCTGGGTCAAGGAAATGCTCATTCTGATTATCATATCAGAAAATTACATGCAATGTCTTCCACAAGTCTTGATCTCGAAAATGCTTAGTGCTTTTACATCAAAAATTCAAATCCTAATGAGGCTCTAGGCCTCCTTATTTATACAACTGAAATCCCCAACAACTTTATTAAATATAGGGAGGTTCGACTCCCAAACTCAAGGTTAACTTGCTCTTTAACTATCATTGGCTTAGCTACATTTTGATCTTCATGACTTGGTTGCTTGCAACTCCAAGCTAGTGTGATTTGACGGAGGAATATTCGAATGAGTGAGGAGTAAATGAGGAGGATCTATCTCCCACAATATCTCCTCCTTGACACAAGTAGATGCAATGGGTTTGCTCTTTGTCACTGCTAAGCTGGCGATAGACCGCTATGGTTTCTCAAACTAGCCTTCTATTGATTCAGAAGAAGCTTGATTACCAATGAGGAAAAGGGAAATTTACACTAAATGAAATCTTGTCTACTCTAGTAAGCAAAAAACTAAAATAAAATTCTTAAACACATCATTCATCTAATTGCTAAGGGGCTTTGCTTCAAAGAATGCTAAGTTAACATGTGTGTAATCCTACTGTCCTAGGTGAGCAATTTGAAACATTCAAACATTCTACTATTGTGCATGTAAATGAACACAATGACTCTTTTTCCTTTTTGTCTTTTTTTGTGTGAAAATCTGAATGCTAAGTTTTCTTGGTGATTTGGTAGTTGGATTAAGGATGATGATGAATAGTCAGATGGCTTGGGAGGAAACTAGGGGTCTTATCCTATCTTCCTAGATGTTTTTTCCACAATTTGGCCTCAAAACAGGCCACTACAGGTCGACCTATAGGATCTCCTAATGTCTCCTACAAGATGTCCTAATGCTCCTACAAGATACCATGTATTCCTACAAGATCCCGCTGAGAGTAAGCAGAGGGATTTGGAAAGTGGTGTAGCTCTTAGGGAAAGTGAATGGTGGGTGAAATGAGGCAAGGGAGTGGCTAGGACTCCTTCAAAGCTCAAAACAGAGTTTGTGAGATGGTTGTATTTGCTCAACAAACTTGGAGGAATGTTATTAAGGAATGATGAATTTGGTGAGGGAATTAGTTGAAAAAGTGATAACCAAGGACATATGAGGTTAGGATGGGGTTGTTCGTCATGAAATCTCTTTGTACTGTTGAAACTCTCGCACTGCATCAATCACTAACATTTATCCATAAATCATGTCAAACAATAGAGATTCTCAATCAACTAAGAAAACAAGTTTTCATTATCTATTTTCCCATTTCATGCATGGGAAGACTTGTAGAATAATGTGAAACCTTTAGGAGATCTAATGTAAGGTTGAAGATATCAGAAATGAAATTTAAATCCTATTCTTGAGAACTATGAGAACTAGTAAAATGCTTGCCTAAGTATTAGAAAACCCTAAATTCCATAAGAATTCATAATTTTATCTTTTTGGGGCAGCATAGGAGTTCTTTCCTCAAACCATAGTCCCTGACAGGAGGAGTGGGGCCAAAGCTACCTACTATAAAAATTTTGATATTCCTTTATCTTCCTAAACTAATGATGAATCAATGCATAAATGGAAGTGAACTAATTAAATCCAGAACTACTTGCAATGAAATAATGCTAACAATAATTGAACCATTAATCTATGAAATCAACTAAGCAAACAAATACAAGAAGAGGAGCCTTTGTTGCTAGGGTTGGGCCCTAACCCAAGAGCTTCATCCCTCTAATTCAACTCATTACTGGATCAAGGAAATGTTTATTCTCATTAGCATACTAGAAAATTAGATAACAATGTCTTCCACAAGTCTTGAACTCGAAAATGCCTAGTGCTTTTACATCAAAAATTTGAATCCTAATGAGGCTCTAGGCCTCCTTATTTATACAACTAAAATCTCCAACTTCTTCCTTAAATCTAGGTAGGATCGGCTCCCAAAATCAAGATGAACTGGGTCTTTAACTGTCACTAGCTTGGTTTCCTTTTGATCTTCATGACTCAGCTGCTTGCAACTATTGGAAATAATACTGAGAGGGGGGGGGGGTGAATCAGTATTATCAAATCAATATAACTTTTTCATTTCCATATTCAGATTCATATATGCTACTTCAGCTAAGGCAACCCACTTGTATACGCAACTGTGTGTAATGCAACAAGCGTATATCCAGTAAACTTATGATTCAGTTAGTTGATTCTTAATGAGTGCTTCAGAACATTATTAACCATATGAACAATAAACAAGAGCAGTAAAGCAGAACAGATCATCACACATAAGCAACACACATGAACACCAAGATGTAAGGTGGAAACCCAATGTGCGTGAAAACCACCTGCTACAATTCGTCTCTATCTTTCTTTAATAAGAAACTTCTTTTTTACAATATTTATGTGCTGGATTAGTCTTATACCAGTATGCAAGCTTCTACCTACAGAAGGCTACAACCTTCTCTCGTTTTCCAGTTTCTACTGGAAGGGAGCTACAACCCCCTTAGCTCTTGTACTAGTTGATCCATTTACTAGTATCTAGGCGCCGACCTACTGAAAGCTCCAACCCCCTGGCTCTTGTACTGGCCGATATGTTTACCAGTACATAGGTGCCAGCCTACTGAAGGCTATGATCTTCTTTCTTCCTCCAGGGACCACGTTTCATAAATTTTCATACTGGATACTCCTGAAGCACAACACCATAATTTGAAGGCCATGTTTCATCCAATTTTCATACTGGACCCATCAACAACATTGAAGCACAAAATTAATCATCACTGCAATACACCCATCAACTACACTTGCATCATCAATCTCTAAATCACCCAATACTAAAACATTGAAACCCTGTCAACAACACAGTCACCAGAACACAAAAAAGACAACAAAACTCTGAAACAATAACCAGATTCAACTGCAACTTCAAATATCATATCTCATAATGTATATGCTATTATGATGAACCAAACTGGCGTACATACGCACTTTTACCAAAGCCAACCTATGTACAGATCTGTAAATATTTACTCACAACTTTGCAATTGTTCCAGATGTTAGCTCCTGCTGCAGCAGGTATTCATTTTTCATGATTGGCATTTCACAGGCCAAATATGTCGTACTTTTCTTGTTGCAATGCTCCATATTTGCTCAAACAGTCTCCAAATGAAGAAGGCTACTTCAAGTTCATTCAATTGCCTTCAAATTTTGTAAAGTTATCCCGGTATCACTACTTTTAGTTAAAGGGAGGTCCAAACAGTTTAATCTTGGTCTCCCTGGGTTTAAATTTCATGTTTTAGAATATAGAGAGTGTAAATTTGTCCAAACAGTTTAATCTTGGCAGATCCTTAGATAGGTAGAGAAACAAAAGAGCCCAACAGCTTAATTTGGGCTCCAGAAGAAATAAGGGTAGTATGTAGATAGGAAAGCATCAAAAGAAAAATGTATGACGGATTTGCAAGTCTAAGTGCACCCCCAAACAAAAGAAGAAAAAATGCTAGGCAAGTAGGCTGGGTAGGTAGTTCTGAGGATGTTGAATTGCTGACTAGTTCCAGGTTTCTAGGTATCATATCATGCAGAACATAATCAACAAAGATTTGTAAGAAAAAAGGCTCAAAAGAGGTATAACTAACTCCCCTTCTTTGTTTCCCCAATCATTAACTAATTTCCCCGAAAGAGGTCAAGATCTACTTGACACCTCTTAAGTTCATCATCTTCATAACTCTAGCTTGAGTAAAGATCTGCTTTACTCAAAGTTGTTCCATATCTTCTCCCGAAGTATGGTCCTGCCCCCTTGCAACAACCTAAGCTCTCCCGAACTTAGCGCTTTCTTACCATCTCCATATTAACCACTAACATTATTATTTAGCTCCCTATTCTTCCCGTCCCCTTATTAATATTAAGTAAAATCCCCCCTATGTAATATCCCTCCCTCTGGTTGAAAAATAACCATAGCAAGTCCTGGGAATTGTTCAGTTTATCAGAAACTAAGCAAGAACCCCGACCTCCAAAACCACCTCCCAGATACGATGGACTCCTTCCAAAGTATAAAGTTCCCCCGAGGTAGTCGGACCCCTTCCGAAACCTCAAAAGGCCTTCACACCCACTTACTTACCTTTTTCTCCTCAAAGCCGTTTTCGCATCGCAACCTCGCACTCTCATATTCATGCAAAACATTTCTCATCTATTCCCTGCCGATGCGATATTGCGAAATCGGCGATCGGCGATCACAAACGTCGAGTGTCCAATCCATTCACCTCTCCGTCTCCGCCGATGCGATATCGCGATATCGCATATCGGCAGTCGCAAGCACCAAATGTCCAACCCAATGATCCCCCTCTTTCCCTGCCGACGCGATATTGCGATATCGCATCAGAATCTCTTCACCACAGTACATCCAGTATCTCACCACGTTGCGCTGTACCAGGGACCCACAGTTGACGTCATCCATCGTACAACCGATGCCATGCTTACGTCAGTAGCCAGAAAAGCCAAAAAAGCTTCGCACAGGGAGAAAAATTGCACTCCGGAGCTCCAGATCAAGAAACGGAGGCAGAGTCTGATGTGCGAATAGCATGAAGCGCTATTCGCGCATCGCTACGGGAAATAGGCCATTTCGAGGAATCTTTAGGGAATCTTCTGATTGCCGAGCCCACTGCGCGCCGAAAGAGCCCAAAAATCGCCCAATCGTGCCAAAGGATCCGGTTTGAAGACAGCAGCAGATCAGTCACAGAGTTCAAAGTGTATCAGATCAAATCAGCAAGCATCAAGCATGTCAAAGAGTGTCAGTCGACGGCGGAAACCATCAATGTAGCGGCAAAGTGTATCAGAGAATATCTTGAGCAGTGGCCCGAAGCAAGAGAAATTTGAATATCTTCCAGCAGATTCATAGAAGAGAAGCGAAACCACTTGAAACTCTCAAATCATAATAATTGCACATTCAATTCACACCAAAGCCGAACTGCAGCCCCGAAGCACATTCACTCCAGCAGCACTGCATCTGGTCCCCAAGGGCCACCTCGTCATTTGTTCCGATCCAGCTGCCCCCAGCGTAGCCAAAATATTTACTTGCATTTAATTCCAGCAGCATTTAGATTTTTGAAGAGTTCTAAGCAGACCTGTCAAGGTCACTTGTAATGATGTCTTTCCGATATTTTGTTTATAAATACCACCCTAAGTAACGTTGTGAGGGGTTGGTTGGTTGGTAGTAGTTGTTGGTCAGTCTTCTTTCCAGCATTTTCTCTGAGCAAAGACTCGCACTGTAACTGTCATATTTTTCCATAATCAAAGATTGCTGAAAGCATGGATTGCAAAACAACTTGATGTTTTCTCTTGGCCAAGGAATGATCACGGAATTCCTGTGTCTCTACATGATCCAATAAGTGTTCTTCTCCCTATTTTATTCTATGTTTTTATCACCTTTCCGCCTTTCTAAGTTGCAGGAAAAAAGAATAGCTTTATATTTGTTTCATTACACCTTAAGTTCAATTTCTGCATTTTTCGATGTTTTCTTCAGAAACAGTTATGAGCTTGTATTCTTAAATGATCTGGTTTACCCTGTTTCTTTCACATATGAGTGCATGTCTTAGGAATTCTTAACTACTCTGGGATCCCACTCATCCACTTCTCCTCTTTGTCGGCATGATGAAATGATTCTCTTTTGCCTTTCATCCCTGATGTTCATTCCGTACTTTCAGCAGACCGAGTATTGTATCCTGTGTGGCTATCCTGCTCCGTATCCCCTTGTGACCAAGAAAGCGCTCGCATGCCTCAATCTGTGACTCCATGCCCAATGGTTCGAAACTTATAACACCTTAATGTGCCTCTTTGTTTGAGAATCCTACCTTCTTTCCAATCACAGTCAACATTCCCTTGAAGTCAGAAAGCTAGCCTAAAATCATCAACTAAGGTTG
>APFE031675363.1:36434-47502 GCA_000404065.3 Pinus taeda
TATGAGATCATAGACTTCCTAAGCTAGCTTTAAATTCCAGCCAAAACCACCTAAGGCTCAAGTGGGGGTGGTATAAAAACACGAGGGCCTGGTTAAACCATTGGGAGATCAACGAGGATGATGCATTGCAAAACATTAATAACATTAAAAATATTGTTAGTTCTAAGTTCAAAGAAAAAATGTGGTGTCAAAAATATTTAGCAGCCAAAAGAAAATTAAGTTATTATAAGAAGGTCATCAACCCCACCCTAGAAGGTCAAAAGTATCTCTCTATTTTAACTAGCTGAAAGAAAAAAATTAATATAGCGAAGATTAGAACGAACTCTCATGAGCTTCAAAGTGAAATAGGTCGTTGGGCAATTCCTAAAACACCATGAATGGAAAGGATATTCCACCTCTGTGAGAATAGGAACATCGAGGATGAAAACCACTTCCTCTTAGAGTGCCGTACGTACAACCACATTAGATCTCAGTTTCATAATCTTTGTCGCAATACTGACCTTCCTAGCCTTTTATGATGTCAAAATTATAGTGAGATCAGGAGGCTACTCTCCAAGTTTTTTGAGCATAGCAATAAAATCTTAAATCAAACTAAATAATTTGTTTCTTTAGGTCCAATCAACCAAAATTTGGTCTTAGTGGACATTAACCACCACCATCATCAAATTATACAATTAAAAGGGGTAAGATTTTACATATAAATAAATGAAATTATTATAAATGAATACTATTATAAAATTTAAAAAAAAAAAAAAAAGGGAAAAAAAAACAAATAATTTTCCATAATAAATAAATGTAAGACTAGGATAAATAAGGGGTGTTAAAAAGACGAGGTGATAAGAGATAATGCAATATAGAACAAGAATAAAGAAATAAGAAAGAAAATAGAAACCAAAAATGAAAAGAAAAGAGGGGAGATAATCAAGGCCAAAAAATAAAGAACGAGGGAGAAGTCGTAGTGTAACTTGTAGACAAAATAATATTTTTCACGAGAATTCACCAAAATTTGACAATATAATTTCAATATTTTTTGTTGTCTAAATAAATATTTGAATGCATAAATGTATTCAACACTCTGAAAGACCCTTGGGGCAATCTAATTATGCATATTAAACAATATAAACTCAAGTTTTTAAAAGTCTACGTCATATTTTGATTAAAATTAACTAGGAAAATGGTCGTGAGAAAGATCATTTCGTCTATAAGTTAAACTACGCCTCATGGAGACGAATTACGAAGAATGTCTTGAGGAGAGAGCAGAGATCCATTTTTTACTAATTTCTCAATCCTCGTCCCTATTAAGATTGTTGACCAGTTGTTTCTCTATCTCAATGGCTTTCGTAAATTTTCTGTGATGATAATGAGAAACCTTAGCTAGGACACATACATCTTTTATATACATGTGATGCTTAGTATTAACAAAATACTCAGCGAGAGCCAATGATCAAGAGCGATTATGCTTGATGTTCGTAACATGCTCCTAGATTATTCGCTTGATGGAATGACCAATTTCACCTATATAGGATTTCCCACGGGATCAAGGAATCATGTAATCACCTTTAGAGTTAGAGGGGTCAATATGGTTTTTAACAAATCTTAGGGAATGTTGAATAGTGGTAAATGGCTTAAAGGTCACAGAAATATTGTTTTTCTTAAGAATTTGAGCCAACTTATCAGTGGTTACTTGAATAAAACAAAGATGGACCGTGGCAATGAGATTGTTGGAATCACTTCTAATTCTATTTACTACGGCTTCTTTTTTTGCTTTTTGGAAGGCTTTTAGGCCTTGGGGCTTACTATAACCATTACTCTTGAAAACTTCTAAAATATGAACTTTCTCCCCATTAATATGGAGATCATCAGGAATTCTAAGAGCTCTGGTGGCAAGGGTATTTAAAACAATGAATTTGTGGGCTAGGTGATGATGGGAAGAGGCACGAAGATATTGCTCAGTGTGAGTCTTCTTGTACAGAACTTGATGAGAGATGGAGGGATCATCCAAGTTTTTGGTAATAAGAACATCAAGAAAGGGAATGTTATTGTTGACATCAATCTCCATAGTGAATTTAATAAAATCAGATTCATTATTAAGATGTTTCTTAAAGATTTTGATTTTTTCACAACCATGGGGCCAAATGATAAAGGTATCATCAACATATCTTTTTCGAAAGCTTAAGACGGAAAAGAGCAAAAGAAAAGACTTTAGACTCAAAATCTTCTATAAAAATATTTACCACAATAAAAAAGAGAAGACTCCCCTCTCTTAACTTGACTTCTAATTTTTCTCCACCACTCATTTTCTTCACTTATTCTCATCCCAATAATTTTTAAAATGTACTAAATAACATTTCATCCTATCTTCCCAACAACACATGTCTTCAAAACAACATTTAGAAAACATTATATATTCAAGAAAAACATAAGGGAAACAACTCCCTCGTAAATGTGGTTAACCTAAAAAGGTCAAAATGATCTAACTAAGGAATATAATGGAATATAATTGGAAATTAAAGATTTTAAATTAATATTAAAAAATAACATATTTGATTAATTAAAATTTATTTTATATACATGTGAAAAATAATTGAATTCGTTTACAATTAAATAAAATTTAAATTTTATAATTAAATGTAATTATTTAAAATTGTTTTAATTATTACTAACTTTAATTTCTTTAAATCAAAATAAACTCAAATAAAGATATTTACATAATCCCCAACCACTAAACTACCCAACCAACTTTTGAAAATACAGGCAACGCATTGACATTAACATCTATACATATTTCCCTCTATATGTTTTTGTTGAACCGAGAAGATGCTTATCGTGGCCCTGTCATCTTTATCCCGATTCATTCACTTGGTGTTGCTCCAATAACATTTTAATCACCAAAAACATTGATACTTTGGTGATGCATCCATATCAGAATTAAAAGCTTGAACGGTTATATTTACCTACAAGTTGCTCTATTTATTTTCATCTCTCTTTACGCATCCGCCACCCGTTACGTTTCCAGTCCACCAATCACTTCAACCTTCCTATCATTCCCTCCATGGCATAAACAGTATCTCCCAAGTGCTTCTCGCATTGCTGCTACATTTACCATCTGCATTTCCCTGCAATAAAGTTTCCCACGTCTTCACTGTCATCTTCACTGCTTGTATATTGGTGGGAAAATTCAGTTATTGTAGATCGGTCTTTTGAACGTCGCTGTCGGCCAGCACCCGGCTGATCTGTGCATAGTGAATCAGGTATTTGGAATTCTTTGATATGTGTCCCTCTTTCAGTTGGCATCGCATAGCGTTTGGTTTTGATAAGCTGAAATCTCTGCATCAAAAGAAGTTGTACTCCATGCTCGGGTGGATAATGTGAAGGTGAAGAAATTCATGAAAAAGTTGTAAGGTATTTGTTGGAGATAAGATGCACAGCAAACATAAAAAACATGTATACAGCTATTAAAATCATGCACAAGAAACACAGAGGTTTAACGTGGTTCACCCAACCAATCTGGGCTATGTCCACCAAACATAGGCATCCGCAATTCTTTATTAATCAAACAGGAGATTACATAATTAATCAAATCCTCACAAACTCTCACACCCTCAAAACAATCCGTATGGATACCTGTTTTATAGCAAGGAGAATCTAACTGCCTCATAAATCCTCTCACATCAAATTTTGGATGCATTAACTCCCTCCCAACAACCTGGAACTAATCTAGCAACAAATTCCTATTGTTGTCACCTACTGAGATTTTTGCCTATTTTATTAAAACATAAAATCTCAACAATCTCCACCTTGACAACAATTATCCTGATACCCTGTTTCTTTATTACTTTATTTTTTCTGCAAGCCAAGAGAAGCCAAACACCAGCGTAGCTTCTCTAACAAAACTGGTTTCGTAAACATGTCTGCACAATTCTCCTTTGTATGCACCTTTTCAAGAGAGACTCCTTTTTAGTGATAACTTGTCTTACAAAATGGTACTTGATCAGTATATGCTTTGATTTACTATGATAGGCCAGATTCTTAGCCAAATGTATTGCACTTTGACTGTCACAAAATAACTTGATGTTGTCTTGCAACCTACCAAATTCACCAAACAAACCTTTCAACCAAATCGCTTCTTTGCAAGCATGAGAAGCAGCAATGTATTCTGCTTCAGTAGTGGATAAAGCAACAATGTTCTGTAGCTTTGACATCCAGCTGATAGCTCCACCTGCAAGAGTAAATACGTACCCTGAAGTTGACCTTCTCTTATCCAAATCACCTGCAAAATCGGAATCAACATATCCACAAACAAATTCACTACTCTTATTGTAAGTGACACAATAATTACTTGTGCCTCTCAAATACCGAAGCACCCATTTCATTGCTGACCAGTGTTCTTTACCTGGATTTTCCATATACTTGCTGACAACCCCAACTGCATGTGAAATATCTAGTTGAGTACAAACCATTGCATACATTAAACACCCTACTACATTGGCATATGGAATTCGAGACATATAATCATTTTCTTCATCTGTATTAGACATAAACTCGAAGAAAGCTTAAAATGGGAAGCTAAAGGGACTGACACAGGCTTTACATTATTCATACCAAATCTCAAAAGTATTTTCTCAATATACTTCTGTTGTGATAGCCATAGCTTACCATTGCTCCTGTCTCTGAAAATCTCCATGCCCAAAATCTGTCTTTCTGCTCCTAGATCTTTCATATCAAATGTCCTTGCCATCTGAGCCTTCAACCTGTTGATTTCTTCTATGCTTTTGCTTGCTAAAAGCATATCGTCAACATACAATACTAAGATGATGAATATGCCATTTTTAAATTGCTTAAAATAAACACAATGATCATATTCACTTCTAACATATTTCTTACTCAACATGAAATAATCAAACTTCTTATACCACTGCTGAGGCGACTACTTCAGGCCATATAATGACTTCTTGAGCCTACAAACAAATTTCTCATTGCGATGCTGAGCAAACCCTTCCGGTTGTTCCATATAAATTTCTTCATCTAAGTCACCATGTAGAAATGCAGTCTTAACATCTAATTGCTGCAACTCTAAATCAAGCAAAGCCACTAATGCTAATACAATTCTAATTGAAACAATTTTAACCACTGGTGAAAAAATCTCATGAAATTCAATACCGGCTTTTTGAGAAAACCCTTTTGAAACCAGCCGCGCTTTGTACCTGTCTTCTGTATCATTCATACCCCGTTTCAGCTTGAAAACCCATTTACACCCCACAGTTTTCCTGTCTTTCGGAAGCTCAACCAGATCTCATGCGCTGTTCTTACCTAAGGCCATCATTGCGTCCTTCATGGCTGCTTTCCACTTGTCACTTTTTGAACCTTTTATTGCTTCCTGATAGCACAGAGGTCCATCGTCATTAGCAGTAAATGCAACTGAAGTAACATAATCATCATACCTTCTCGGTGGTCGTTTGATTCTTGTCGACCTCCTTAAGGATATTTCTAGTGCTTCCTCGATTGGCTGACTACCATCTGTAGGAACTTCTTGATGATCAATCTCTGAGCCCTGTTCATGATCTATACCTGAACCCTTCATGTTCTGATTCTGAAACATGTTCATGACTAGTATCTGAACTATGGTCATCATGACTATCATTAGAAATCCTATCAAACTGAATGTGCTGAAAGTCAGATACATCATCCTGTTTCAATATACTATCTACATCTAACTGTACAAGAGAGGATTCATTAAACTTTACATCTCTATTGATGATGATTTTGCGGGTAGTAGGATCCCACAATCTATATCCCTTTGTTCCAACACCATACCAAACAAAGATATACTTTAGACTTTGGGATCTAATTTAGTTCACTGATGTTTAGGCACTAGAGCATATGCATCACAACCAAACACTCTGAGTTTAGAATAGTCACAAGGGTGTCATTTCCATACCTTTTGCAGAATCTTGCAGCCTATCGTCGTCGATGGAGATCGGTTTATCACATAACACGTTGTTACTACCGCTTCCGTCCACAACTCCTTTTGCAACCCAGCGTTACTCAGGATACTCCTTGCTCTCTCTAGAAGAGTCTTATTCATGCGTTCAACAACTCCATTTTGCTGAGGAGTATAAACCGTGGTCTTATTTCTCTCAATCCCTGCATCCTTGAAATAGCTGTCAAACTCCTTGGAAGTAAACTCACCACCATTGTCAGTTCTTAAACATTTTATTGTTCTACCAATGTTGTTTTCTACCAATGCTCTAAACTACTTGAAAACTGAAAAAACATCAGACTTCCTTTTCAACATGTAGACCCACACTTTCCTAGAAAAGTCATCAATAAATGATACAAAATATGACGAACCACCATATGAGGTTGTAAGGGCTGGACCCCAGACATCTGAATGGATATAATCAAGTATTCTTTTACTAGTATGTTTGCATGTTTTAAACCTTTGTTTACTTTGTTTTCCAAACAGATAATGCTTACAGAAATCTAACTTTCCAGACTTTAGATTTGGAAGTAACTTGCAATCAGCGAAAATTTTAAACCCTCTTTCACTCATATAACCCAATCTTTGATGCCATAAGTGAATGGAACTATTGTCATGTTCAGACACCATAGACACAAACTCTGACCCTGTACTTCCTTCTAACTGAAATAGATTTCCTATCTTCTTAGCTTTCATAACTAGTAAAATCCATTTGTAAATTTTCATTACTCCACCTTGAATTACAGTTTTATATCCATTTGAATCAAGTGCTCCTAATGAAATCAAATTTTTTCTTAAATCTGGTACATGCCTCATATCAGTTAATATTCTAGTTGTCCCATCAAACATTTGTAGTTGTATGCTCCCAATCTTCAGAATATTACATGTTACATCATTACCCATGTACACAACTCCATCATTAATTGATTTATGTCTTAAACCATTCTTTATAGATACACATATGGTTTGATGCACCGGAATCTAACAACCAATGTTGACCATGATTTGACATATTAACTGATAATACTTCATCACTCATACCTGAACCAGATGTCGAACCTATATCTGTCGTATTTGTCTCCTTCTTCTCTGTCAAAGAATCTGCTTTTGAAGTTCGTTGCTGTCGCTTCCAACAGTCCTTCTTTAAATGCCCTGATTTGCCACAAAACCAACACTTTAGCTTACTCTTCTTCCCTTTCGACTTTGAACGTGGGTTGTTCGGCTTCTTGGGGCGTCTTTCCTTCGAACGACCTCTAACCATCATAGCTTCTGATGTAGAGGTTTCGGAATGCGACCTCCTCCTTGTTTCTTCCAATAATAAGGATGCAACTACATCATCAAACTCAATAGTTTCTGATGAACTAAGACTTATAGAAGTAACAAAATGATCCCATGAATCGGGCAACAAGCACAATAAAGTAATAGCTTTATCCTCGGATTGAATTTTTACTTCTATACTTTGTAATTGCACAAAAAGAGTATTAAAAGCATTTAAATGATCAGCAATCGATGTACCTTCCTTCATTCGCAAACTGTACAACTGTCGCTTCAGGAGAATCCTATTGGTTAAGGATTTGGTCATGTACAGTTTCTTCAGTTTCGTCCACAAACCAGCAGTGGTTGTCTCCGACATGATATTAAACAGGACATCATCAGCCAGACATAGTCGAATAGCACTTATTGCTCTTTCATCCATCTCGACCCACTCATTATCTGTGATGTTGTAAGGCTGTTTGGATTTGCCCAACAACGTCTTTGCCACACCACGTTGGACAAGCAAATCATACATCTTCACCTTCCAGATTTCGAAATTATTTTTGCCATTAAACTTCTCAATTTCAAACCGGGCACTCTAAGTTTTCGCCATCGTTCTGTTGTGCTCAGCATAAGACTTTCACGCAACGCACCAATCCTTCGGAACTCCACGTAGCAGTCAATCGAGGGCTCCAGCAATCAACTCATTAACATGCACCAGCTGCCCGCCTTTCTGCATTGCACTTCCCTTCTGTTGGATGAATCCTATTACGCTTGCTACGCAAACCAGCACCAGGCACCAGTGCTCCACGCACCAGGCACTAGCAACGCACCAGCAATCTCTACGCAGGTTGGACAGCAGTCCAACATGGCCACGTAGCAATCGAATACCTCCACACAACAAGTGATGCTCCTCTGGTCAGCGCACTGTTAATACTTCCACGCAGTAGTTGGTCCACACAGCAGACTCAGCACCCTCACGCAGCAGACTCAGCACCCTCACGCTCACACGACGCCTCCAACTTGCTTTGATACCATTTGTTGGAGATAAGATGCACAACAAACATAAAAAACATGTACACAGCTATTAAAATCATGCACAAGAAACACAAAGGTTTAACGTAGTTCACCCAACCAATCTGGGCTACGTCCACCAAACATAGGCATCCGCAATTCTTTATTAATCAAACATGAGATTACATAATTAATCAAATCCTCACAAACTCTCACACCCTCAAAACAATCTGTATGGATACCTGTTTTATAGCAAGAAGAATCTAACTGCCTCATAAATCCTCACATCAAATTTAGGATGCATTAACTCCCTCCCAGCAACTTGAAGCTAATCTAGCAACAAATTCCTATTGTTGTCACCTACTGAGATTTTTGCCTACTTTATTAAAACAGAAAATCTCAACAGTATCGCTCTGAAAAATATTAAAATGAAGAATATGGAAAGAGAAAAGAAAATAAGCTATCAAAATGGTATTTTAGTTTTGAAAATGAAAGCATTATTAAAAATCATCTATTTTTTTATCATCTTTTTAAACTGAAATCAGACTTATTTTTGAAAATCTAGAGTAACACTTATCCCATTTTTTTTGTGTGGGCAGCCATGATCATTTTATGCCTCCAAAATATCTGTTCCTACCCATTATCATTTTATGTTCCCATAATATCTATTTGATGTTCAGATTTTTTGTGAAAATGTGAGCAGCACTGTTTTACATAGTTGAATTTAACTTTTAATGTATAGGATATTTATAAATATCCCTATAACATTACTTTTGCTTTGCGAGTATATTTCTTTCATTTTTGAATTGCAATGGTTTTAGCGATGCTGCCTTCCTCCATCTCTGAATTAGTCAAAATCACAATGATGGCAAAATCCGTGATGGGCCTATTTTCTGGGCTGATTCTGGGAAGATTATTGACTCGACATGTTGCTCCCATATTGGTTCAATATCATGTCTGTCGTGGTTTTGGACTCGTTTGATTTCGAATGCCTTCTGTTAAGTCTTACAACCCCATATTAATATTGGATGATGTAAGCTGATAATTCTTGTGTTGTTATTGAATACCATTGTTTTCCTTGGGCAAATTTCTCCATAAATATTTTAATATTATATATTTTTCCTGTTCATACATTGTTTTATATACATATAAATATATCGTATATTAGTTTGTTCAACTTTTATGCGTTTATTATGTGAGGTTAATATTAGAAATGTATAAAATGAAAAATAAAGGTAATTATAATTCAATTCACATCTCTGGATTCCTATATTATATAAATAATAGATGATATGTTGCCTTATAATTTAGGAGATAAAGTTGGGATAGTACATTCCCCTTTCCCTCATAATAACATCATTTTTAGTGTTTTTTCTTTTCATCCCTAAGGTTAGGTCTTTATGTTTAAGTCATTCTTTCGTTACATCCACCATGCTATCATCCTCAATACATACTTGCATCTTATGGTTGTCTAGATAGTAGTGTCCCTCAAATTATTTCACTACCTTCATTCACCATGCTATCCTCCTCATTTCATAATTACATTGGATGGTTGTCCCTCAATTTCTTTCACTATCTTGAGATTCTTCAAAAGTCTCAATGATATAACATATAATGACGACACTGTATTATTTCATTGGTAGCAATTTCAATTTATTTCTAAAAGCTTCCAAATGACAGATTTCATCCAGGTTTTATGCTATAATTTCTCTTAATATTTTTTTGGAAAAAGTTTGTTTTGGAAAATGATTTGGGCATAATTTTTTCCCAAAGAAATATCACAATTTTATTCAAAAGTACATTTTGGAGATGCTAAAAAAATATTTGTTGACTAAAAACATTTGATGACACTAGCTATTGTGTGGTACCCATGAAATAACACTAAAAAGAAGAAAAGACTCTAATTTAAACTTTTCTATCCTTCTTTTTCTTCACTTTTGGCCAACCACCAAAGTTGGAAGTGGTAGTTACAATAGCCATTTGATCGTCTTCCATATTCACATCAATTTCTCTATCAAGAGTCCCAACTCTCTCATGCATGAATTCTTTTTGTGCCAGTCACCTCTCTTTTAGATGTAGACTTCTCATTCTTTTGTTGGTGAGTTGTTGTAGTTGTTACCTTGGTTGAAATTGGAACCATTGATCCTTAGTGCTTGACCTCCCTCTTCTCTATGAATTCCTCGTAATTCTGTTGAATAATATTTGTGTGTTATATGGGTTTTCGTCCTTGTCTAGTTTGACTTCATGGGGATCTAATAATTGTCCACTCTTTGGCTTTTGGGTATGTCTTTTTTCTTCTTCTTTTGCGTTCTTTCTTTGCCTAAGGATACAAGATTTTCTCTATGACTTCTTGGTAATTATGTTGAATAATATTTGTAGTGTTATATGGGTTTTCTTCCTTGTCTAGTTTGGCTTCATGGGGATCTAATACTTGTCCACTCTTTGGCTTTTGGGTATGTGTTTTTTCTTTTTCTTTTGGGTTCTTTCTCTGCCTAAGGATACAAGATTTCTAAATGTCAGAAAAAATTATTCTTGTGAGTCTTTCCTCATCCACAGATCCACCTCTACACATCCTGGAAAAGGTAAAAATTATTTTTGTGAGTCTTTCCTCATCCACCTTTAAGAACTTCCCCAAAGAATTCTGGATTAGGCCCTTTAGGAACTCACGGCCTAATGCTTGTCCCAAATCCTTTGAGCAAAGTTTGGGCTTCATATGGAAAAATAAACTCCTTTTACTTTTCATTTGCATAGATTTTAACATAGAAAACTTCTTCCCTAAACACCAAGATACCTGCAAATCTATAAATATCCTAAATATAT
>APFE031675363.1:47759-60613 GCA_000404065.3 Pinus taeda
CTATGGAATATGGGATTATATCAAAAAAAACTTTGAAATTTTCTTATCTATTCACACTTTTAAGTCGATGAATACCATATTATCTCTTAGCAAAGAGTTTTTACATATTTTTGTATAATTTGTTTATAATTCTGTAAAATTTGTTTAGAATATAGTAAAAATCTATTCAAATAACAAGAATTTTAAAGATTTTATATGCCATTTTGAGAATTTTAGATCTCATTTTGACGTTAAAATAAGATATTAAAAAATAAAATAAAGGTTAGACTAAAAATTGTTTAAGCTCCAAAACTCTTATAATACATTGACAACTTATAATACATCCATTGACAACTCCCAATTTTTTTTCTAAATATGAGTAACACTGACGTTAGCAACACTGACCTGCCTGGCCTGCCATATTTCACCTCTTGACTTACTCATTGTTACCGCAGTTCCCTTTTCATTGCCAAGTAAAGTGGATTCAGAATCAATTACATGGTACCTTGGATGAACTTTGGCGTTTCGGTAATGTATCCATCTCAAAACCAGAACGTTATAAGTGCTTGTATTTATGTCACAACAGATGATATCCAACCCTAGATATTTACCATTACGTATGCGCCTCTAGTTCCGTCTCTTAGTCCGCCTATCTTTTTCAATCCCGCCACCCCTATAAGTAACATCTTTCCAATGCTTCTCGCATCCTTAGGAGCATTTTTGTTAGATTAGCAATCTGCATTTCCTTGCTTTTGCCCTCATCTTCTCTGTAGCTCTGCGTTTTGGTCGTAGCTCTGGGTTCCGTACCCTACTGGTCTGTGCATCGTGAATTGGGTATTTTGAATTCTTTGGCATGTGCCCCTGTTTAAGCACACTCTGGTTTACTTGGCAGTGCATATCACTTGGGGTCTTGATCTGATGAAATGTTTGTTAAGTTGTCAACAATTTAATGAATTATATTCTCTCTATGCACCGTGCAGGCTGTGACATCTGTTTGACGTGAACTCTGCTCTGTATGCGCGCGTTGCACCCTGTGACATAATCTGTTGTGAAGATTTGTATGTTACAAAGTGGCCAGCTGGTGAGAGGATGGCCTTGCCTACTAAGAAAGACATAATGGAGTGAGCTGAAGGCCACCTTTTACGTTGGCAGAAATGAAGAAAGCAATTCCACCTCACTGCTTCATTCGATAACTGCCCACGTCATTCGATAACTGCCCACGTCATTCTCGTATCTAGGATACGATCTTCTTATTGCTGCGCTTCTGCTGTATTCCACTACCAGCTATTACTTCACGTCGCCCGGCATGCTTGGATGGGAACTATGGTTTGGTTACTGGGCAGGACAGGGTGCGTTCTTACTGGCATATGAGTTATAGCACATGAATGCGCGCATTATGCATTCAGTGACTACTTTTTGGTGGATGATACAGTTGGGTTTATAGTACATTTATAGTTTTTTTTGTCATATTTCTTATGGAAATATAGTTATAGTTAGAAATAATTAATTCCGATTTGTTTATGGTTGTAATTCTCCATTTGTGGAGTTTGTTATTACATAATAGGAATTAGCTAGAATATAGTTTCTCCTAGTTTAGTGTGTGGTTGAGAGAATCTCTCAACCACACTATTGTATGTCTAAGATAGAATTCCTATCTTGAGACTTTTGTTTGTATAAATATGTGTGTAATTTACTTGATTCATAATAGAGAATTTGATTAGAGTTTGCCATGTGTTATTTTATCTTGGTATCGGAGCCTTGAGAGTTGGCCCCTCGTGGGCTTGGCCCATCGTGGGCTGAGGAAATAAAAAAGTATTTTTTATTATTTTTTAGTTTGTCCATTCAATCGAGCGGAGCTTCGCTCAGCGTAGGCAAGTGCTTTCCACTGTGTGTTTTGTGGAAGATTGGAATCGTCGCAATTGACTCTTGCATTGAGGTTCCACTTTGAAGAGGTCGAGAGAAACTTTTTGCAACAAGAGCAACCCCTTCACTGTCTTGTTCGAATTTCTTGTTTTCTGTCCACTGCGGATTTTTGTGGTGTTTGCGTTGATTGTTGGTGCCTAACAGACGAAACTACAAGAGGGCCAATTCGGAGGAGATCTTTTCGATGGAGTTGACCCTGTGTGAAGAGCGACGTGCGGTCTGACCCTGCTACATGTTCTGAAAACCTTCATACCGTCATCATCGCCACAGGTGTGGTGGCCTAGCACCTGGATTTTCTAGGAGGGCTGGCGAGGGAGAAGAGAGTTTTAGAACAAGGGTCACTCTCTTTTTCCGCAACCGACAACCGGCCTCTAGCGGTGATCAATACTTGGACGTGGAGAAGCCTGCAAAATGTAGTGGCTGGCCGAAGTTATAGCAGATCGGAGGATTCGATCTAGCAACCTACTGATGCCCTCGATCCATCGGCTGATTTGTTCGTTGATGTAGGCAGTGAACAAATCTGCGCGAGGGAGGTTGTGAACAAATCCGCATGAGGGAGGCAGTGCAATTCAAATCTCAAATCTCGACCAAGTGGCATCAAGACTATCATTGCTGCTTATTACAATGATGTGTGTGGGTTCTATGGACACCAACGATGGATTATTTTTGTGCAGCTCCCAAGGATGCCAACCTCAGAGCCGTGTCGATGGTGAAGAAGTTAGATCTTCAACGGGTTTGGACGTGCTAAATATATTTAATCAGTGCGGGGCGATTGTTCTAAATGTGCTTCTAGCTTGAGCTCTCTTCGACCGATAGAGGTCTCTTTGGATATCTTTGGATCTTTGAGACTGAGCAGGGTTTCTTTGCAAGATTCCCTTTTCATTTGCACTTATCTACTCAATTTCACTTCAGGTAAATATGGTGAAGATTTGTTGTCTTGGAGCTGGATATGTTGGTGGGCCAACAATGGCCATCATTGTACTAAAATTTCCTGCCATTGAAGTTGTTGTAGTAGATATTTAATCTACTAGGATCGCCGCATGGAATAGTGACCAGCTGCCAATCTATGAGTTTGGTCTTGATGAAGTCTTAAAAAGTTGCAGAGAGTTCATGATTGGTTTGATGAGGCAGCGATGAAGGATCTCAGCCATGTTATGGAGCTCGTGATCATGTTGCAGATTGTTAGCAAGCATGAGGAGGCATGCTTGAGAGCAGTGACTAGACTTGATACTGTGAGTAGGGGAAGTGGCATTATGTTGCGATGCCGGGAGAATTGGATACTGAAATGCGATGGAGGATTGGACCATGGAGTCCTGGATTATTATTTTTTGAAGGGAAAATTGTGTTCTCTTCGTATGGATGTGTGCCTATGTCTGGATCATCAGTGTTTGAATGCACTGCATTGAGTCCAGATGAAAAGTCGTCAATCCATTTCTTTATCAGTAGACCCCTCACATGTATCGTTGGTGAAAAATTGCTACTGGTATGTTTGGAAAATAATCATCTATGGGCAAAGATAGAGAAATTAAATCTGAAGAATTTATGCTTTATTTAGTTTTTTGGAATCATGTTTAAAGTTATTGAGCCTTATTGAGTCTAGCTAACTCAATTTAGGTAAAGTTATTTTGTTAGAATCCGCGACTCTGACAAATGACAGGTTAAGAATGGAGTTCAAAGAATTTATTTGATAAAGATGCCCAAGATGTGAACTATGAAAAGATGGGATAAAGGAGCAGCAACAACGTTTATGGTGGACAACAAAGTAGATGTTTGTTTGAGTTAGTGTAATAGACTCCCTAGCATGTTATAAACAAGTCCAGTTGTTGTAATGGTCATTGTATGTACCCAGAAACTCCAAAATGTCGAAGTATGAAATGTAAGCCTTTTAAAGGTATTTGAAAGTTCCTGGTCTCTTAAAACCTCTTTGTAATGGTTTATGGTCAGCCTAAAACCATCTTTCATCACTATAAAGTGTTGGTTTGTGGTGAGCCATAAACCACATACAAAGCCTTAATGGCTACAAGATTTTCCCAGTGGTGGCATATTGCCTGAGTGGCTAACGTGTACACGGGAGCTTTGTGCTCGTAGGAACAGGTGGAATGCAGTAACAGCTGGCTCACGGTCTCAGATATTGGTGTGTCTGAGCACAAGAGGGTCGGTGCAATTTTCTATCTAACAGTTGCGTCGAAAGGCACAATCAGCGCAACTGTTTGCGATTGTTATTTGGACATGAATATTTGGCTTAGAAAGGCACTGATCTCTCTTTGTTTTTGGAAGTTTTGCACATGCAATTCACTCGATGGTGGTGGATTTGTAGGTACATATATGCAGTGATAATGGTCGATAGAATCATGTATGCAAAGGACATCCTACAGGACTAGCGGTTGCAATGATTGGTACCCATACATTTCGGTGGATGGTTGCTCTTTTATATGGACGTCGACATATTCTTTGTTATGTTTGACCACAACCAGACTTTGTAGCATGACAAGTAGTCATCAAGGGGGGGAGTTAGAAATAATTAATTCCTACTTGTCTATGGTTGTAATTCTCCACTTGAGGAGTTTGTTCCTACATAATAGGAATTAGCTAGAATATAGTTTCTCCTAGTTTAGTGTGTGGTTGAGAGAATCTCTCAACCACACTACTGTACGTCTAAGATGGAATTCCTATCTTGAGACTTTTGTTCGTATAAATATGTGTGTAATTTACTTGATTCATAATAGAGAATTTGATTAGAGTTTTCCATGTGCTATTTTATCTGTCATTGAAGACATCATAGTAACACTGGGAACTTGGAACGAGAAGAAGTTTTTGTTCCCCGTCCAAAGAATGATATACTAAAATTGACTTCCAATCTCCTATCTAACCCTCTTGGGAGGTTGTTGAGAATAGCAATTACCCTAACACTGGGGTGAACCTTGTATTTGACATTCAATGTTTTAGGAAGGAAATACCCTTGATTTGCCTGCCAACTTGATCCATACTCCCCCATTTATAGCAAACGAGAAAGATTTCAAATACTGGTTAGTGACATCTCCTTGGTTGGAGTGGCTTATACATTGTACCTGCTGGATCCATATTCCCCAATTTATAGCAAACGAGAGAGATTTCAAATACTGGTTAGTGACATCTCCTTGGTTGGAGTGGCTTATACTCTATACCTGCTGGCCTCTGTTTATGGATTTTCTTGGGTCATAAAAGTGTACACCATTCCCCTCATGATTGTGAACGCATTCTTGGTGCTGATCACGTACTTGCAGCACACACATCTGGCTCTTGACCAATATGACGGATCAGAGTGGGAATGGGTGAAGGGTGCACTGTCAATAGTTGACAAGGATTACAGAATGTTGAATTATTTATTCCATCACATAACCGACACCCATGTGACTTATCATTTGTTCTCCACAATTCCTCATTACCATGCCATAGAGGCCACTAGGGCTATTATACTGATTTTGGGCAACTATTACTGGTACGACAGTATGCCTGTCCATAACACCTTATGGCGGGAGTTTAGAGAATGTGAGTATGTAGAGGTTGACTCCCTTGGGAAAAGTGGGATCGTTTGGTACAGAAGCAAGTTCATATAACAAAAATCCCTGGATATTCAATTGGACTTCTCTTTCATCCACCACTTCTTTCACTGCCTCATTTTGAACATGTGCAACATCTAATCATTAGGATATGTTTATAAAAGATCCATTCATGAATTTTTTGTGTGATTGAGCTGAGAGGCTCATTCTACAACCTAGTATAACCCACTCAACTCATGTTAGATCTCTATTTAAGATGGATCTATGTAGGTATATTGGACATGACGAAAATTTAGTCCTTCCAAGCTTACAAAAAAAAATAGAACATTGTCCACAAGGTCTTAGATAAATGGTGAATGGGTGCTCTGTTAACACACTCTTTGATGTGAAGTCACCAGTTCAAGTCATCATCCCAATTAGGGCGATAAATTGGACAACATGAAGATGTAGTCCTGCCAAGCTTACAAAAAAAATAGAAAATATATTTTTATGTTATTTAATGATTTTTGGGTAAAAAATTGTATTGTCTTTCAAACTGAGATTTACATGGATAATTTAGAGATGGTAGGTCAACGTTTTACCATGCATACCTAACCACTGGAAAAAATACACTCATCTATGAGAGACTAGTGATACATCCTTTACAAAATGAGTAGGGAGTGCATACAAAAACTTACCATACTAGCCTAGAGATAGAACTATTTGGTGTTGAAACAAAATGAGTAGGAGCATAATTAACCCATCTAAGAGTTAGAATTTGTAGCAGCCACCTAAATTGGTTCACCTTTCATTTGATTTGTCATGGGTGTGGCCTACTAGTGTAGAAATGCACAAATGATGCTTGAAGTGGCTCAAATATTGATTATTTTCCCCTAGTTTCCTATGGAGGTGTGTTCGAGAGTGAAGAATGTTAGCCCTGTGCTCAATGCAGTCCAACAATATTCTTCTAAGGAGGAACTTCAAATTTAAATACAATTAAATGGTATGCATATATTAATTAAACTTTCCATAAGTGTTACCCAAATAAGGAATCCAATCAGTCAAACTAGTCAGGGCGACTAAAACTTCAGTCTAAAAATTGTTGTGGATGGGATGTCCCATCTCTTTCTAGGTAGGCTATTTCCTCCAAGATTGGCTCTGAGGTGAGGTCCCAAAACAAGTCAGGAGACTCTTGAAGCCTATGGTGTGCATGCGTATATCTCCAAGACACATGTTCCTAATCATAGGCGCCCCCTAGGCATATGCATGCGTGCTGAGGAGGCATGATGCCAAACTGACTACTTAAACAATGAGACATAGACGACAAGGTTGACATATGGGAATTGACTATAGGAAAGGGAACCATCCAGAAAAGGGGAGAGGATATGAAACTAGAGTAATAGAGTGAAGAAATGAAAGGGGAGAAGAGGCATTGCCAGCTAGCCACCTCGGAGCAAGAAGGTCTCGAGAAGGATGAGAGTGGATGACGATCTAGCATGCATGCTGAGGAGGCATAATGCCAAACCAGCTACTGAAAAAATGAGAGATAGACAACAAGGTTGACATATGGGATTTGACTGCAGGAAAGGGAGCCATCCAGAAAAGGGGATAGGATATGAAACCTGAGTAATAGAGAAAAGAAATGAAAGGGGAGTAGAGGCATTACCAGCTGCCACCTGGGAGCAAGAAGGTCACGAGAAGAATGAGAGTGGATGACGATCTAGATGGGGTGGGTAACACCAAGTTTCAAGCCACTCTGGGAAGAGGGGAAGTAGGCAAGGACAAAATGTTGGAAATAATAATCCCAACCACTGCAATAAATAGCCTGACTGAAGCCATACTTGTCAGACGTATTTTTGCACGTTGTGTCTTTGTTTGAAGATTAAAGGATTAAAGCCAGGTATGAACCATTCTGAAACTTAGCAAGGAATTTAAAGCAGTCAATGTACTTTGGTAAATATATATGGACAAGAATTTATTCAGCAAATATTTCCCACACTCCAGAAACACCTACACAATTTTTATCACACTCAACAACAACATCATATTAATTTAAGACTGTCATGAATTAAATGTAAAATTGTATGTTCAGTTATATATGAATGTAAAAGTCATTTTGTAATAGGTTAGAGAGTAAGAGGTTAAAAAAAAGAGAGCGCAAGTCTTTGTGGAGAAAATAGTGGAGCAAATTTTGGTGGGCGTGTGAAAACAACAGTTATAATATTTTACTATGTGTTATTTTGCGTGAAATTTTAGTTTTTACTTAGTGAATGAGCCCCAACCTGATGTGAATGTATTTTCATGTTTTAGAATATAATACTAATTTTTTATTGTGTTGTTCCAATCCTAGTTTGTCATTTTTTCCGTGAGTAAATATTATTCATAAATCTCAGAAATAGCTCCACAGTGCGCAAAATCCAAGTCTGTGAAATAGCTTTGCGGTGCGTGAAGCTAGCTACATGAATGTAGCTTCACGAAAGTCAAAGACCTCTTCCCCTTCGCAAAAATTAAATTTACTAAAAATTTCTAACATGGTATTAGAGCGGGTTAAACTTTGTTAGTGAAAAAACAAGTGTTTTTACTAACAGTGAAAATTGTTTTGAGCGAGGATTGTTTTTTAGCATATTTACCAACGGGTAGAATTTTTTTTTTATGCTCAAAAATGGAAACATCAAGAAAAATCTTGACTAATCCTCAAATACCTCAGTTTAATGGCAAGAATTATGACTATTGGGCTATTACAATGAAGGCCCTGTTTTCTTCTCAAGACATTTGGGATTTGGTGGAGAATGGTTTTCAAGAACTAGCAGATCTAGCAGCATACAATACCTTATCTCAACAAGAAAAATATTTGTGAAGGGACAACATGAAGAAGGATTCAAAAGCCCCGTTTTATATTTTCCAAGCTGTTCATGAAAGTATTTTCCCAAGGGTTGCAACAACAACAAAGTCCAAGCAAGCATGGGACACCCTCCAGATAGCCTACCAAGGCATGGCAAAAGTCAAGACAACCAAGCTGCAAATGTTGAGGAGAGATTTTGAAACACTTTGTATGAAAGTGTCTAACAATATAGACTCATTTTTTACATAGGTAAGTGGGTTGGTTACTCAAATAAGGTCTCATGGTGAAACACTTGAGGAAAGAATAATAGTTGAGAAAGTTTTGAGAATTTTTCTAGCAAGGTTTGAGGCCATTTTTGTGGTCATAGAAGAGACAAAGGATCTCTCACAGTTCTCAGTGGATGAGCTTAATGCATCATTGATTTATCATGAACATAGACTGAATAGAGCAGCAAGCTCTTCAGTGGAGCATGCCTTCAAGACACAACTATCGTTTGGTTGAGGTCGAGGTAGAGGAAGATCATATGCTAGAGGAAGAGGAAGAAGCCCACACAGAGGTGGAAGAAGCAACCCTTCAAGCTTAAATGGAAGAGGCGGCAATCAAAATCTAAGTCAATGCCCAAGCCAAAATCAAGCACAAGGTCAGAGGTATGATAAATCTCAAGTTCAATGTCATTACTGTAAGAAGTATGGTCATTATGCAAATGAATGTAGAAAGAAGCAATATGACATTAGTAACAAACCAAGTGTAAATTTCATAAGAGAAAATCAAAACCATGATAGCATGTTTTTAGCTTGTAATGTAGTACAAGAAAAACAGAGTGATATATGGTATCTAGATTCAAGGTGTAGCAACCACATGACAAGAAAAACATAGAAATGTTTTTTGATCTAGATGGAAGTGTGAAATCTGAAGTGACATTAGGGACTGATAGCAAAGTCTTTGTCATGGGAAAAGGAAGAGTTAATATCCTAACAAAGGAGGGGGAGAAGAAATAAATCTGAGATGTTTACTTTGTCCCTGGTCTAAAACATAATCTCATGAGTGTTGGACAGCTCATGCAGAAAAGCTATAATGTCTTCTTCAAAAATGATGTGTGCACAATTTTGGATAGGCCTCCAAGAAGACAGTTGATTGCAAAGGTTCAGATAACAAACAATAGAATGTTTCCCCTAAAAATAATATCAAATTTGTAGAAAGAAGGTGCACAAGCACAACTATCTATGAACTCACAAGAATATGGAAGAAAAGAAGCAATTGTCACACAAGTAAACTTTCAAGCAGAGGTAAAATATGAAAACTGGTTATGACATTTGAGATTTGGACATCTCAACTTTGGAGGTTTGAATTTGTTGCAAAGGAAAGGCATGGTGAAGGGTTTACCACTCATAGAAAAACTAGACAACATATGTGAAGGATGTATCTTGCGCAAGAAACATAGAGAGACATTTCCAACAGGAAAGTCAGTGAGGGCAAAGGCAACTTTGGAGATTGTCCACTCAGATTTATGTGGACCAATGCAAACACCATCAATTGGTGGTAGTCACTATGTACTGACCTTCATAGATAACTACACAAAGAAGACATAGGTCTATCTCTTAAAATAGAAAAGTGAAGTGTTTAAGCACTTTCACCAATACAAGGTTCTTGTTGAGAAGAAAAGTGGACACTACATCAAAGTCCCTAGGATTGATAGAGGCAACGAATATATCTCAAATGACTTCCTTCGATTTTGCAGGGAGTATGGAATTCACAAGCAATTTACAACAAGATATACACCGCAGAAAAATGGTGTGGCAGAAAGGAAGAATAGGACCATTATGGAGATAGCAAGGAGTATGTTGAAGGCAAAGCATTTTCCAAATGACTATTGGGCTGAAGTTGTCACTTGTGCAACATATACCTTGAATAGATGTCCAACCAAAAGCATCTAGAACATTGTTCCTGAAGAGGCATGGAGTGAAAGAAAACAAAATGTCACTCACATGAGAGTTTTTGGATGTGTGGCGTATGCACATGTCCCTGATGAGTTAAGGAAGAAGTTGGACAACAAGGGGGAGAAATGTATATTTGTTGGATACATTGATGAATCCAAGGCATACAAGCTTTACAATCCATCAACCAAGAAGTTCATAATCAGTAGAGATGTGTAGTTCATAGAAGAGGAAGCATGGGATGGAAGTTTAGTGAAGATAATCAATGTCAAAGCATGTATACTACATGAGGACAGAGAGGAATTAACAGCAGCAAGTAATTCCTTAACACTGACCCCCTCTACTCCTATTCAAGCGTAGTAAAGCAGGCAGCAAGCAATGCCATCAAAAAATAATAGGACAATTTCACGTAGCCAATAAAGTGCTTCTCCATGCACACCATGAAGCATGACACCAAGTGACATGTCAAGCCCGTATTCAACAAGCACAAGAAGACCAAAGTTCCGAAATTTAAATGAAATTTATGAGCAGGATGAAGTTGATAATGGCACAGGTCTAAATTCTTTATTTGCATTATTTTGTGATGTAGATGATCCAATTCACTTTGAAGATGCAGTCAAAGAGGAAAAATGGGTTGCGGCAATGGAGGAAGAAATAGACGCAATAGAAAGGAATGACATATGGGAGTTAGTGAGCCTTCCGAAAGGAAAACAAGTTATTGGAGTGAAGTAGGTCTATAAGACCAAAAGAAACATTGAGGGAAAGATTGAAAGGCACAAAGCAAGGCTATTTGTCAAAGGATACAAGCAGTAGCATGGAAGAGATTACGCTAAGACATTCGTGCTAGTCTTTACATCAAATGGAGAGTGTATCAAATGGGCATAAAATCAATGTTCTTGAATGGAGTGCTGAAATAGTAAGTGTATGTCATGCAACTGCTTGGTTATGAGGTTGAAGGACAAGAAGACAAAGTGTATCGGTTGAGGAAAGCTATTTATGGATTGAAGCAAGCACCGCGCGCATGGTATAGTAGGAAAGATGCCTACTTGTTGGACAATGGTTTCGACAAATGTGACGGCGAGCATACTCTCTTCATCAAAGAGAGCGAAGGTAAGATTCTCATTGTCGTCATATATGTAGATGATTTGATTTTTTCAAGCAATGATGATTTCCTCATCGCTAATTTCAAACAAGTCATAAAGAGTGAATTTGAAATGATTGACTTGGGATTGTTAAGATATTTTTTGGGCATAGAAGTGAAGCAAACAAAAAATGGCATTTTTATCTCTCAACCAAAGTATGTGGCAGAAATTTTGGAGAGGTTTAAAATGGAGAACAACAAGTCCAAACCAACTCCAACCGTCATAGGGTTGAAGTTGAGCAAAGAGATTGTAGCAGCAATTTGAATACGACATTATACAAAAGCATGATAGGCAGCTTGATGTATTTGACCACCATTAGGACGAATATAATGTATGCAATAAGTTTGGTGTCAAGGTTCATGGAGACACCCAAAGAGACACATTGGCAAGCATAGAAAATGATTGTGAGGTATCTCAATGGGACAAAACAATATGGCGTTTTGTACACAACAACAAGTGATTTTAGGCTAGTTGGTTACATTGATAGTGATTGGGCAGCCAGTGTCGATCACAGAAAGAGCACGTTAGGATATGTTTTTCATTTGCGTTCCGAAGCCATTTCATGGGCCTCCAAGAAGCAGCCAATAGTGTCACTGTCAATACACTACAACAAATCCTGTGATTAGCATCCTTTTTTACTTCTTTTTTTGCATCTAGAGCCCATTTTTGGTGCTATTTGCATCCATTTATCAAATATGGTGCAAAACTTGACACAAAATTTGCATCGAGTTTTACACCACGTCTTACACCAAGTTTAGCACCAGGTATTGCAATAGATTTTGCACCACATTTTACACCAAATTTTATGCCAAGTTTTGTGTCATCCTTTGCACCAAGTTTTGTTCCAGGTTTTGCATCAAGTTTGGCACCTAATTTTGTTTAACATACTTTTGCATCCTCATTTGCATTCACTTTTTGCACCTACACTTGCATCAACTTTTGCATCGACTTTTACATCCTTTTTTGCATCCTTTTTTAAATCATTTTTTGCATCCATTTTTTCATCCATTTGTGCATCCCTTTTGTGCCAAGTTTTACATCGAGTTTTGTGTCTAGTTTTTGCATATAATTTTGCATCTACTTTTGTTGCATCCACTTTTCCATCTTGTTTGGCATCCATATTTACATCCTCTTTTGCATCTATTATTGTGCCCACTATTGCATCTAATATTTTTGTGCCACAATTGGCGCCTAGTTTGGCACCTCCTTTTTGCACCCACTTTTGATTATAATTTTGCATCCACGTTTGCATCCTCATTTGCGTCTAGGTTTTCATCAACTACTACATCTATTTTTGCATTCCATTTTGTATCCACTTTTGGATCAGGATTTGCATCGAGTTTTGTGTCTTTTTTTGCATCTACTTTTGCATCGACTTCTATTGCATCCACTTTTGCATACAATTTTGCATCCACTGTTGCATCCATTTTAAAGTTCACTTTTTGCATTCCTTTTTACATCTTCATTTGCATCATACTTTGATTCATTTTTTGCATCTATCATTACATCCGCTTTT
>APFE031675364.1:0-11695 GCA_000404065.3 Pinus taeda
TAAGGGGGAGGGCATGTTAGGGTCCCACCCTAACCCCCTTATTTATGTCATGGGATCACGTCATAGTCAAGAGTCAATAAAGCCCATATTAATAATTGTAAGTGGTTAACCCGAAATTAATGACGGGACCACAGTTAGTTGCAAATGGGTGGTAGTATTAGATAGAGGGTAAATGGGCGGTAGTATTAGATAGTTGGTATTAATAAAACCCACGGTATTGGTCCGTGGTATTGCATGTATGAGTCATATATAAAGGTTAGAGACTCCCTGCGAGGAGCATCGTGTCTTGTTTTGTAATCGAGCTCTGCTCTATTGGAGGTTGCCCCCTCAAAGAGGCCTGTGAACATTTCTCTCTGAGTAATAAAATCATTGCTATTCTGTGTTCTGGGTATATTTTCTTCGCATATTTTGTGTTATGGGTATTTTTCTTGCATATTCTCTGTTCGGTATTGCTTTGCAGGTTAAGAAGCATAACAAAACTTCCGCCATTTATTTGTTAAAAAACACCTCTGATTATGGTTGGCGCGGGTGCGACTCTATGACAGAGCGCCAATTGGCGCGCCCTCTTTGGAGGATTTGCCCCCCTTGGCACGAGGGCTGCACTATGAAACCGTGCTAATGGAAAAAGAGCTATTTTTAGGGTTTTTTAGCAGGAGATGTCTTCAAGGCAAACAAAGCTCATGTTCATGGGAATGCAATGCAAGTTTTTGTAGGCCATGTCACTTCTCATAGGTCCCGGAATGAGTCCTCCAAAATGCAGTAGAGGGGTATCAGGGACGGTGACAAATTGTTGTGTAACAGATGCCCCCCTAAAGCATGAGGCCCGAGCGAGAGAGAGGGATGAAATTCTTTACGAGAACATGTCCAACTGAAAACACTACCACCAAAAAACCTGCGCGGAGAAGTACAACTGATATCTCAAATACATGATATATGTGGTATGGGCGCAGTCATCCATAGCAGAGTACACAATAATCGAGATCCAAGGTATGGGCACAGCCATCCAGTGAGGATCAATAAATTGACTTAGGCATGGGTGCAGCCATCCAGTGAATGAGTCATGTAATAATCATAATAATCCAAAAAATCGTAGCCTGGATCCCAACAAACAAAATCCAGGGTCTTGCACTCCATCTCGATCCGAACAAAGTACAAGTTCAAGCATACGAATATAGGAGCTGAAGTCGAACATGCAGGAACATCGTCTGATTACCAGCCAATGATGAAAGCTGTTAACAGATGCGAGAGGTACCACCAATAATGACAATGCCCCTCAAGGTACTACAGGTACAATCTACGACGTGTGAATCAGTGAGCCGACGTCAAACACCCGTAGAATCATTTGATCGGAGGCCAATGATGAAAACCTCGTGTCGAATGCGAAGAACCTGTCGTTGAGGCATGCAGGCTCTAAGGCACCAAAAGGGAGTCTCTAGATCAGCTTCCTGGATAATGAGTTGAAGTTGACAGGAAGTGACCTTGATCGAAGGTGGGCCATAGTGTTTCCCACATCATCGATGCGAGACGGAGGAAGATAATGTTTTTGTGAATCAAGATTATATGAGTTATCAGGGGGAGGTTGATATTTCACAGAGGTAAACTTCTCTTGAACATATTGGTGGCACGACAGTGGACTTGGTATTATTTGACATCAATCGATCAGAGGTCACGGTGATAAGGCAAAGAGCAGATGAGAGGTCAAACAGGATCACCCAAACCCACGGAGGCAAGTGAAAAATGAGATGAGATGTCCCCACCCAGACACGAATGCAGACAAGTGCCATGTTCAAGAGTGACATACTACCGACACAACAATGATTCTGGTTCCATTTTCCCCACCATTTCTGGCGAGTACCCCAATTATTTTTATTAAGAAGCTTGACGGGGATAGCATATGCTTGTAAAATGTCATTTCGATGGAATCCAATGTCATCAAGGTTTAACGAGTCTGACAAAGGGAGAACTCAACGTCTTTTCATGTGTAGAGAGTTTGAAAAAGACAGCAAAAAAGTAAACTCCAGGTGTGTCCTTTTTCGTAAAGTTGTGTCTCTCGAGCCCGAAAAAGTATAAAACAATGCTCGAAAGAACCGCTCGACCATTATGATCGAGGAGTACTTTTCATGATTAGTGACTTCGACCTGAAAAAGTAAAAAAGCGACCAAAATCACGTCATTTCGTAACCGTTAACGAGCCTGAAACGACAAGGGCCCGACGATCTTTTCGTCTTTACACGGTCGGAAAAGAGCTTAAAGGCGACCGCCTCTTATTTACTTTTAACGAGTCAAGAGGAATAACTCGGCAATCTTTTCATATTTAGAGAGTTAGAAAAGAGCTAAAAGATGACTCCATAATGATTTTTTCGTGTATTTACCGAGTCCGAAAATGTATAAAATATAACTCATTTCACCGTTCAAGTCGCATAAAAAACCTGTTGCTGCATAAAAAACAAGTGTAAAACCCATTTTTGACAAAAATATATTAAAGTATTCGGAAAAATAACTTTTAAAACCTATTTTGAGTTGAAAAAGCTATAAATATGTCAAATGGTAAAAACAAAATTACTTTTTAATTTTTACCTCACTGAAGAGCAGCAATGGTCCATTTGGTGTGCGAACTTCGGACGTCGATTGTGACAGATCCGTGCTACCATTCAAAGCTCCGTCAGTTCCAGGTAAGAGGCGCTTCCTAGTACTCCATTTAAATCCATTTTTTAATAGTTTCCTTTGCCCATTCGATCTTTGTGGAAGGATTTAAAAAATTAGGGCCGCGCCCATTGGCGCGAGTATCGGGCACGGACCCGCGCCAATGGGATTTTATATGCCAAAGGCCCGCGCCAATGGGTGCGACTGTTTTAAAAACAGTTGCGCCAATGGCGGAAATGAATTTTTGCTTTAAATTTCAAATTTTTAAATGATTTAAATGCATTTTTGAGCCTACTAGAGATCTAATCAAGGGTTTTTGACCATATGGATGCAGGCAACCGAGAAAAATGGTGATTGAATGGAAAGAGAGGGAGCACGAAAGAGAGGACGAATTGGCCATGGAAGATGAAGTTTTCATGGATGCCCTCAAGAATTGCAGGTTGAAGAAATTCTTCTTGACACCTTACTTACGAGCTCAACCTGAGCTCTTACAATACTTGATCAGCCTTTGGGACGAGAACGAGCAAGTGTTCAGACTACGAGATCAAGTATTAGAACTAGATGTTTCTGACATCTACTTTATCACTGGATTGTCATGCAGAGGTCCGGTGCCCATACTGACAGGGAGCAAACCATCTGGCGAAAAGATGGGCGAGGTGATGGCACGAGTGTTCGGATCGGGGAGTGCAAAGGTAGATATTGCCACCATTCGGGATCTAACACTCAAGGTGGTGCTATTTACCATCACACGAGTTGCGGGGGCGCAGGCATCGCACGAGGCGACAAAAAATCAGCTCTTATTAGCCACAGAGTGTATGAATCCCACTATATTTGATTGGGCCACAGCAGTGACAGCAAATATGAAAAGACAGCTTACGAAATGTAAGCGAGGCAAATTGAAACAATTTGGCTACGGTTCTATCCTGGTATCATTCATTCTGGAATGATTACCAATATTCCAAGGCCAAGGGGCCATAGTAGCTGATCCAATGCCACAAGAGCCAAGAATGGCTTGCTGGGCAGAATTGATGCCCAAAGGAGGAGGGGGCCAACAGATGTCTTGGAGGCCAGAGTTTTTTGGGTGGCTACATCATCAGTTGATCGTAGTCGAAGATTAGCCATATGCAGGGACTGATTTCACTGGTGATCCAGATCTCCCACTGCCAGAGGGAGATGAGTGGGACGAAGAGCTGGGTATGATCTCTTTTTGATTTTATGTTTTATTATTTTTTTGTTAATACATGTTCGTTCTAACAACAGTTATATGTGTATGCAGATGTTGCCCCAAAGAGACCAGCTGGCATGTCTCCCATTTCACGGAGAACTCAGCCCGCAGCTGACCCTTAAGAAGAGGGTGCCGAGGGAGGAGAGCTGATCCAGAACCTTGAGGGGATCGCCTAGGGGATTCCAGATTATGCCCGGCTGGTAGATGTCCCACTGGCGTACCAGAGACATACAGTGGGAGTGCCTAGTCGCATCCACCGTCTTCTGAGACGCCTAGTGCGTGCGGTGACGTGCTATCATGAGCACCACAGGGATTAGACACCTAGGGTTTATTTTCATGCATATTTTTTGAGAGACATGTCATCTCCGGATGTATTAAGACGAACATGTATATTTTTTATCTATGTGATGCACGCTGTGCAAACATTTCGACACACATATATATATACATATGCTTATTTTGGATGGATCTTTTACATGTGATGATGTTTTTTATATGCCATGCAGATGTCTAACACAAATGTAATATAATGTGTCAGTTGCATAACAAACGACCCAATGCGAAATGTATTTAATCACATATTTTGTTTTTACGTAAGCTTAAGAGCACACATGACAGCACATATGCAAACTATGCTTGGAAATGAATTTTATTTTTATGCAAGCTTAAAAGCACACACATGCAAACTATGCTTGAAAACAAGGGAAACGGGCATGCCCCCCAGCATGATGTCTCAATTCGAGGTACATGCCCCCCAAGATTTAGTCCATTGAAAATGGAGTGAAGGTTGACAATATTGTGTTCGTACTCGAATTGAACGAGCTCGTGTTTCATTATTTTAACGAGGTTGACACACTTAAAAGAACTATCCTCGTGACACCAAGTTTCATTTGTTAAGGAGCTTGACACAGGAAAGGAACTATGCTCTGACCAGACCCAGTTTCATTTTTAGAAGGAGCTTGACATAGGAAAGGAACTATGCTCCAATCAGACCCAGTTTCATTTTTTAAGGACCTTGACATAGGAAAGCAAACTATGCTATGCACGAACGTCGTCAGAATGAACAGGAAGTTGTAGCTTCCAAGAGTGCCACTCCCGGTGGAAGGATCACATCTTGGAAGTCAGGAACCAATGCCCCTAGGACACTATGCACGATGGCGACATCACTGCATACAGGCACGGGATAAGTAGCCACGTAGTTGACCTGCAACGGGGCAGATACAATCGGTGGATAAAAACTAGGAAGGGATGACAACTGCGCAGGAGGCACCGGGGGACTAAAGAACGATAATTGATCTATAGTCATGATCCTTCCGTCGTGTGGAAAGAAAACCACATGGAAAAGTGAAGAGACAAGGGCCCCCATGGCATAAACATAGTCACGACCAAGGAGAAGACTGAAATATAAAGCACCTCGGGTAACCAGTACGTCTATATAGATGGTTTTGCCTCCCAAAGTAATAGGGAACTTTGGAAGGATCCCGAATGGTTGACTGGTTCCTCTGTCAAACACCATCAGATTCTGTGCGACCGGAACAAGCTGTGGGGAGCCCAAAGCTTGCCAAGTAGTGGAAGGCATAAGACTGACAGATTCGCCCTCATCCAAGACAGTGCCAGGTACTGCCTTATCATAGGCATGTACTGTAATCTGGAAAGGCACATGGGATGGAAGGCAGAAAGCAGTCAGGTGACTCCAGTCGAAGGAAACGACTGAAATACTTGGTGGGGGAATCGTATGATTGCCCCCTGCTCCGAAGAAGGACTCTTGGGATCAGCTGGGATAGGAGAGTCGTTTTCGGACTCAGGAGAATCTGACGAGACAAGAAGAACATGAGAATGACTCTCTTTCGAAACAGAGTGATCAACAGGCGGTGAACCCAAGTTGACACTCTCTCCGACCAATGGTTGGTCCCAAACAGGCTTAGCACAGCCATGTTCGAAAAGAGGAGGATGGACAAGAGAAGGACCTAAATCAATCTCTTTGTCGACAGGGAGATGATCTGAAGAGAGCCTCTGATAACCAACAGGGAGTTGGGGTAAAGAAGCTGCAAGACTTTCCAAAACAGCGGAAGCTTTATCCATGGGCGGACAAAGGTGAAGGAGATGGTTGCCTTCACATAGCCTACAGGGGAATCGAATCTTCCAGTTCTTCTTACCATTGCCAGTTGATAGGGTAGCATTGCCATGAGCTTCAGAGGACAATGAGGGGCAGGCCAGATCGTGAGACCATACTTCTAAGATCCTGGGAATGCCAGGACAATCACGAAGAAGATGGTCATCCTTGCACAATTTACAAGGAAACTTGACCTTCTGCGGAGGAGCAGAAGGTGGCCCGACCTGAGATGTACTCGGAGCAGTAGCTGCACTTTTAACCTCTCGCTTATGAGACTTCTTCTTCTTCGTCTTCTTCTTCTTCTTCTTAGCCACCTGGTTACTTGAATCCAGACTTTCACCAGGCGAAGTAGAAGCTGAGGACGTAGAAACAGGCGAAGAAGGGGAGAGGTCCACCTTGGAGTCAACATGATGTTGTTTGGGTGGAGGAACGGATTGACCAGTAACTGAGACACTAGGGACCACGGAGGTTGAGAACAACTAAACAGGCAACCCAACAGTTAACCCAGGAAGGGACAACGTTGCCATGTAAGGAGTGCCAACATTCCCAAAAGGAGGAAAATGACCAGGATTCCCGTTAGAGCAGATTCTTAGGTTGGTGAACTCTGGAAAAGTTGCCATCAAAAACTGAAAGTCACACACGGGGCTGAAAAAGAGTCAAGGCACACAATCAAACGGCCAACAAACAGAATCTAATAGGGCGTGTGATCGCGGGTGATTTAATTTTTACCACATTGGAATTAAGAAACTTCACCGTTTCATGTTTTAAGAGTCATGAAACGGATAAAAGGTGACTCTATCACTTTCAGATTTGAAACAAGCGTGAAAGGACAAGCGCTTGGTGATCCTTTCAAATTTAGGGAGTCAGAAAAGATCAAATGACTGCTCAAGGATACTAGCCAAAGAGGGTGAACCAAATAACTGTGAACTGCAATATACACCTTGGTTTTAGAAATGAAAGAGAAATCAACCAAGGACTTTCCGTACATGCAGGCAATCTCCACGAATGTTGTGTTCAGTGTATCATGGGTATAGGGCGGCAGACTCGGCTTCCTATGGATAAAGGATGATAACCTAGTGGGGTCTCCCCATATACTCGACGGTATGTGGGAGCACAATTCCGTACTAGACCACTATTGAGCCACAGAAGGAGGAATCACCCAACCTTGAGTGGAAACAAAAGTGACTAGGTTTAACGATGCCGGAGCACGTCTCTAGCCTAGACCTCTAAACAGTGTGCGTTATGTTCCAATGCATTGTTAGATTCATTCAGTTCATTTTAAAGTTGATCTTGGATTATGTTTCAGTTTTCAGGCCTTACCGTATGTAATGTCTCAAAGTTTCCTAAATGCAAGCTATATGCCACAATATATCATTTTATTCGATGAATGCTAACTATAAGAGAGTTGAGAGCTTTCACACAAACAAAATGATCATAAAACAAACAACGATGTCTCTAATGCAGCTAATGGAAATCAAAAAGATTTTCTTCAAAGTCACTAATCACTAATAACAACGAAAAGCTCTAATTCACATTAACTAATGAAAAGCAAAAGAGAATTTTTTTTTTGTGTTAAGGGCAAGATGCACTAAACAAATTTTGAGAAATGATAATAAAAGAGTAAATACAAGAAAATTCCACTCAATGCAAGCACAATCAGATCCCTAAATGACAAAGCAGTCCTTCAAAACCGAGAAAAGTCCCAAAGACACAAATAAGCCATGTAATGTAGGCCCAAAGCGAAACAAAGCGGAATTCAAGTGAAAAAGGGGTAAGTCACTCAAATAATGCAATAAAATGATTAACAACCACTAAACGAGTGCAAGGGAGCAATCAGAAAGTCGACTGGACCAATAAAAGACCAAAAACCCCTAAGGAAGGCTCGACACACAAAGCCACTAGATGCCCTAGGGCTAAAAACGTGGAATCGATAGAAAATGGCAAACAACCAAAGGATGAAGGTTAAAAACAGTCAAACAAGACTCCAATACACTCAAGCAATCAATAAAATGTATCCAGAACAAAGACCAAGCTCAGAAGGCTTAAAATCAAGCAAACTTTAGCAGTTCCCAGGCCTGGCGCGACTGTCAGGCTGAAACTAGCGCCTTTTAAGGATTGGCGCGGGTGGTATATTGACAACTAGCGCCAATTGGCGCGACTATCACGCAAAAAAGCACGCCAGTCAAATTTGTTATGCCAAAATGAAAAATAAGCAATCCCAAACCAGGCCAACGATAACCAGGTAAACCAAGAAGTAAGAAACAGCAAAAGAACCCAGCCCAAAAGGCTGACCAAGCAAGCAAAAAATCAAGAAACAACCAAAAAGGAAAGACAAGCTCCCCAGTGGAGTCGCCAAATTGTTGTGGACGTAAATCCCCTCTGCGGACAGAGGCGATCCCTACTAGCCCAGACCGGGTCTAGCAACAATCATCAAACGCTATAGTGCAAGTTCCTAATTGCAAATTAACAGACCAGTGATGAAGGCCTACCTGGATTCCAACACTTTTGTTTGTAGGAGAGGTGGTGCTCCCGTTCCTTTGCTCCGGCAGATCACAATCCTCACGATCTCCGTGAATGGACACCTGCACATACAAGAAACGACACAAACACAAGCATAAAATCCAGCATATGCAACTATATTTCAGTCAGAAAGGACATAACTCATCATCATCACAAATAATAACAAGAGTGGAACCATAACCAATAGTCGTTCATTAATAATTAATCAAAGAAGAATACAACCAAAGTTCTGACGCTGGATTCTCCTTTGGCGGGTAGTCAGCAGCACATGTCTCGCAAAGCCTATTGGCAAAAAGGACAAGCCTCTCTCTCTTTGGATCTTGAAACAATAATCTCCTTGCTTGGATTTGGCCTTATGGGAATCAAGAAGGTTCTTGCAGGATGAAGCTCTTGGAAACTTGACAATTCTGAATCTTTGGAACTCTAGAACTAGCTTGCAAAGGAAAATGGGCAAGATTTTATAGATGGAGGAAGGGGAGTTGGGATCATAGCCAATAATCATGGGATTGGCCATATCATCAAGGAAGCTTCCATGAGAGGTGGCAAACCACTTCCATAGATCCGTAGCCGAACCACCCAACTCAAGATAGATAGCAGTCCAGTAATTTGTTAGGATGAAACTTCCGCCATTTATTTGTTAAAAAACACCTCTGATTATGGTTGGTACGGGTATGACTCTATGACAGAGCGCCAATTGGCGCGCCCTCTTTGGAGGATTTGCCCCCTTGGCGCGAGGGCTGCACTATGAAATCGCGCCAATGGAAAAAGAGCTATTTTTAGGGTTTTTTAGTAGGAGATGTCTTCAAGGAAAACAAAGCTCATGTTCAGGGGAATGCAATGCAAGTGTTTGTAGACCATGTCACTTCTCATAGGTCCCAGAATGAGTCCTCCAAAATGCGGGAGAGGGGTAGCAGGGACGGTGACAAATTGTTGTGTAACAGAGGTTCTCTTGGGTATTATTTTCTACCTTTTTAGACCTAAGGGACTATTTATGAAAAGGAACATCTAGAGTTTTCTTTTCCACCTCTTTTTCAAACTCTTTAAACACGAAAAAGATGTCAAGTTTCACCTTCACTAGACTTGTTAAAACAACAAACATTGATGGATTCGCCGTTCATTATGGGACCGAACCACTCCTTTGTGTTCGTTAAATATTCTTAAAGGGATTCATCTAAAGGATGAAATTACATATCAATCATATGTTATCCTCCTCAATCTTATTAAAAAATAAAGAGGTACTGAATAGTATGGTTGGGAAATTGGGAAAACAGGGTACTCCATTTTGCTAATGGCAGCGAGTTGCAATCGAAAACAATGCTCTTCCACTTCATCTCCATGGTTGTTGGGTTGGGAAATCTGATTTTCTTTTGGTTTATCATACCGTTTCAAAGCCTCTGCATTTGGTTTTGGGTCAATGTTGTCAACTCCATTCAGTTTCGCCATTGTGTTCAAGAGAAGTCATTTAGTTAATATCTGCTACAATACTCTTAAGCCTTCATTCCATGTCTACCTTTCCTGATATAGTTCCATATCAGCATCATTATGATCATTCTGTCTCAAATCATCATACATGTTTCTTGTTGTTGATGGGGGATACATCAAGGCCCTCCTGTGATGGGTCGCTTCCTATCGACATCAGCTCATTATCCAGGAAGTTGACTTAGAAACACCCCTTGGTACCTGTTGTGGCCACCAACAACCCCCCCTCCTTATGAAGTGTTATTGCTAATACTAAATAAGTGGTGACCCTCAGAAAAAATCAAAAAATCAATCAGTATTACATTTTCTTTTTTAGATGAAAGTTACAACATCATGGACTTAGGAAAACACCTTCAAGAATCTAAAAAACCTAAGTTTCATAATGAAGAAATAAAATTCACTCCTTAAGGGATATTGCATCGCGCAAAGAATGATAGGATACACCTTCTAATGAGTTAAAATGACAAAAAGGGAGATTGCGACGCGAAACCTCATCGCATCGCATACACTAAAGAAACACTCAATTTTAAAAAACTCTAAAAATCGCCGATATGCGATATCGCATATCGCGCATCGCAAAAATCACATGAATTACATAAAGATTATAACAATCTGCGATATTGCGATACTGGGATATTGCAATATTACGATAGTGCGATATTGCGATACTGTGACACTGCGATACCGCAAAGTTGCGATGCTGCGATATTGCGATATTGCGACCTTGCGATAAAAAAACAGCACGATGATGTTGCGATTTGCGATACAGCGATCTGCGATATCGCAAAGCAAAATCGCAGGATCCCTCCATCGCAGTTGGTTCTGGCTCATTATTCGAGAAAACTTTTTCAGCAAGAGTTGGTCATATATTTTAATGCGAATTAATGAGTTATTTCCAGTTGTTAATGAAGTATGGTGTTGTGTTTTTCGAAGAAATAGCTCACGTAAGGTGGCATGTTTTGCATATCTTCGACATTTAAAAGTTTTCCTGTCATTATCTTTTATCATTACTTCCACCTCAATGTAAACTGCAGGAAAGAAGGACGAAGCGTTATACAGGGTACTATGCAAAAAACTACGAGGAGGAAAGGCAGCACCCCAATGTGAATTTCGGAAGGCACACCTAATCCACTTAAGGAAGAAAAAGAGCCACAGAACTCTTCTGAGGCATCTATCACAGATTTCTCATATACAGCCATGGTTGAATGGGTACTGAACGATGCTGATACCAGAAATGGACAGTTTAATTCTCAGGGTCAAGAGCTCACAGAATCACTATTTTTACAAATTTTGAGCTTTATATCGAATGAGAGAAAAAGGCGCAAGAGGAAAAAACGGCATCAGGGAAGCCCGGATCAAGAAACAGAGGCATTTTTCGATGCGCGATTAGCGCTTAGCACTAATCGCGCATTGCTAAGAAAAATTGCTCGAAAAGGAAGGTCCCTAGTTACTCAGTCACCTGCGAGCCCCGAAAATTGCAAGAAATCAACAATAGAACAAATTGGAAACAGAAGATTGAAGGAAAAGCAGAAGCAGTCCAAGGGTTAACCAAGTTGAAATGGGATTTTTACTAGGTATACATGGTAATGATACATAGTCATTGGATGATTCTCAAGTATATCATCAATTTTACTGAGAAGATAATGCCAGCTCTTGCCGATTCTGTTTTCTTAACTCAACCAAAGACGGAAGACAGTCAGCCGACTCCACTCAGGA